>MJUU01066582.1:0-21430 GCA_002080025.1 Modiolus philippinarum
TGTCGGTGCGCTGGAGCTCGGGCTCGTAGAAAGATCCTTTGATCTCCTCACCGTTGAAATCCTTGAGGTGATAGGTTGGTGGCTGAGTACCCGGGATCTGCGAGACCATGAGGATTTCCTCTTTCCGGCGAGGCGTATATCCCTTCTCAAAGATACTCTTCTTGGCGATCCGAACCCTATCCCCGTGCTCGAATCGTGGCGGCTGCTTGGGCGGAAGAGCTGCGTAGAGATTCCAGAAGACCTTTGCTTGATTCTCTTTCTGGCAATTTCCCTATTCTCCGTACAGTAGAGCTCGATATCATGCTTCTGGAGCAGATCTTTCACCTCCCTATTATAGAATTCGGGACTCTTATCCGTCCATAGCTTCTGTGGGTGCAATCCTTGAAGACGGTTCGGAAGGCATCGCGCACTGTGATCCCTTTCTTGTCCTTGAGCGGCACCAACCAGCCATACTTGGAGAAGACGTCGATGATGCTCAAGAGAAATCTATAGCATCCGACGATTATCTTTGGAGAAGTGTTCATATCCACGACATCGCCGGCCCAAGTACCGTCCACTCCTCCCACCACCACCGCCTCTTCTCAACTTACGACGGACGGACTTGTGCAGTTCTTCGGCTAGTTGGTCGGTCCAGAGCAAATTCTTTTTTTAATTCCCAGCAAAAATCTCACATTGGAGCTGATGAGGAGTCTGACGATATTTCGACCAATGCGCTGGCGGGCCATTGGCTGTTGAATGCCGTCTAGCTCCACGAGCATGGTCTATTGATGAAATTGCTGGCTTCCGAATCTTGATGCTGAGCATAGCAGAGATCGTGATGGTAGGAGGCCTTATCCACGCTATTGATGGGAACCGACCAGGGTGCCGACTGCCTTCAGACGCTTATGCTGCTTGGTGCCGGGGTCGGTGAAATCATGCCCTGGTAAGTACATTTCCATGGGCATGCGATTGAGCATCTTATTCTAGAAACGATAAATTGGGACTCTGGGAGACGCAGAAGGCGCAGATTCCTACCTTCTGCAGCCTCCCGTTTCTTGCCACCACCTCGAGGAGCCCTAGCGTATCAATGGGCTTTCGGCATTTCAGCCAGTAGATCATGCTTTATATATATAAATTGACGTGCATGATATCTGTTACGATGCAATCACTACCTCCTCCCCCAGCGATCGATTCGCAATTTGATCGTCGGAAAGTCGGCTGTGGCAAGACCACGCTGCTGAATAATCCTCTACGCTCTCGGTGGTTGGACTACGATCGCCTCTACGTCTTCGAGAAATCTCTGCATCAGCTCTTACAAGCGGCGCTGGTGAAAGGTCTGGCCAAAGAGGCCATCGAAGAGCTTCTCACCTTGCAAACAAATATCCTCTGCTAGATCTCGTCGAGGCTCTTCCCGGAGGACCTGGTGGGATCGATGCCTCCTTCTTCGAGCAAGACGACGAGGTAACCGATCCCCGTGAGCTCGATCTGACGGATAGAATCTGATGGTTTTCGACGATTTGATGCTGAGCAAGCAAAATAAGTGCGAGGATTACTACGTGCACGGTCGCCAAAATAACGTCGATTGATTTTACCTCCGCCAGAGCTACTTCAAGCTGACGCGACAGACCACCCGGGAGAATGTCAACTTCATCTGCCTCTACCACCAGGACGATCGAAACCTCGACCATATCCATCGCGACTACTGCACGGACCTATCGCCCGACAAATTTAAGACCCTCTGCCAACAATGCTGGCCTACGGCTTCGTGACCATCGATCTGACCAGTCACAGAGAGGCCAGAAGATATCGATCCAACATATCGTAGATGAATTCTTCGAAGTTCCAGATAAATATAAATCATATGATGAAAGATTTTCTCCTGGCCAAATTTGTTGAGCAGATCATCCTTGGAAAGATTTCTGCCATAGGTGCTGGCTCGAGCATCGTCTCAAGCAATTCAAAGATCTCGGACGATGCTGGTGCGGAGTGGATGATCCGAGAGTAGGTCTGGAGAAGTGCGGTGATCTCTGCCAATTTTGCATTTCCCAGCGCCTGCAAGCCGATCTGGCGGAGACTGGTGAATGCCGATGCCCGTGCAAGCATGAGATGGCGACTGAGGAGTGCGGGAGATGCGGGCTGCTATGGCTCATGCCTCGTCACGCCCTGGGCGATATCAGCACCTTGGCCTTTGCCTCAGCCCTCTTGTGGTCAACCAACGATGAGAGGGCATCCATGCCAGTTTCCTTGCACACCGAGAAAGGATATGTGCCAGAAGAAATCTACTTATTGTCGAAGTTGCGCTCGTACGAGTGCAAGATCGGAAGAGTCTGCCTGAAGACCTGCCCAGAAGGATGCACCGCCTGCCGTCACCATCGTCCAAAGTCCTCTATATCCCCAACGGCCCCCTCAAACGCCCCTCCGAACGCCAAACGCTCCCCAAACGCCCCCTCAAACGCCCCTTCGAACGCCAAGCGCTTCCCCCGAACCTCTCACCCTCGGAGGTCGTCGCCTGGGCCGCCAAGTACGGCCGATGATTGTGCGATCAGTTGCCTTTTTGGATGCTCCTAGGTATCCCTATATAAATGAGCTTCATCAAGATCACGAGCAAGGAGCAGCGCAATGCTCTTGCAAAGTCGCTGAACGACGTGAAGCAGAATACTAGTAATAAGGCGAGCCTTTGGACATTGTTATTAGTAGTTTTGTTAAAAATTATAACATCTAAAGAACCCTAATAAATAGTTTTATAAAGCCTACTTTGAGAAAATAAAAGAAAATCCCAAATCTCAAGATGGAATTATATACTTGGCTTAAATATTGAAAATTGGGAAGGATTTTTTTCATATCCCTTTTCTATAACCCGTAATACACCTCTGCAAAATTTTCAGTTTAAGCTTCCAACAAATACCTTTTTGTACAAATGTAAATTAAAGGAAACAGAACTATGTACTTTGAAACACCAGAGATTGTATACGTAAAAAGTGGTTACCACTTGAAGTTCTTCTCAGTGGCTAAGTGTAAATGTTTTTCTTTTACTAAAAATATAAACTACAGTTTCTCATGCTTTCTCACTTCTGTTATGAAATATATATGTTAATATATGTTTTGTGTGTAAATTGTATCTGTATATGTTTTATTTTTTCATGCTTGTCTTCATTATTGTGCTTATGTACATAATTATGTAATGTAAAAGAATTACAATAAATAAGGCGAGCCAGCTGAAGAATCGCTTGGAGAAGCTGGGGGAAAACCGAGACCTCGGCAGATTCTTCAAGCCCGTGGTGGAAGCCCAGGAGATAGCTGTCATGCAAATCACCAAGAATCTCCCGCCACTACTCCCAGTTCCTGCCTTGCCCCCTCTTCCAGACTTTGCAGTCCCGCTTCCTATCGAAGAGCTTTCCGGCAACATCCTAGGTCCCCGGGCGCAGCACTATCACAGCAGAGCATGACCAATCAGGCGGATCATACGTTTTGGCTAAGGTCGGAGAACGGCGAAATTTTCATCGGGAATACCCCGATCACTTTCGACGGCGACAATGGTCAATGGCCAGCGATATAAGGGGACGCCTGGGCTATGGGAGCTCATGGTGATGAAGAGGTCCAAAGATTTCGAAATGGACGGTCTGGAGGCTTATGGTAATATCCTGAAGAAGACTTATGCGATCTGCAAGAATAATAGTGCCCTATCAAAGTCCCCCAAGTCCAACTGCAGCTTCAGGTGGAAAGCCATCGTATCCCATATCTATGATAAGGATATGAAAGGGAGCGGGATGCTCTTCCTTCCATCAGACCTGACGCAGCTTACCGAGAATTTACATTTATGCTCTGAGGCTTTCAAGGCTGGAAATATCGGCGTCCGCAATTAGATCGTAACCATCCTCGACGCCCTCCGAAGTGGAAAGTATATCGATAATGCCAGGTATAAGTGTCTTCATCGTAATATCCTTAAATAAACTTTGTTAGTTGGGGACGATGAATATTCGATACCATGAAGAGTGTACACTTCTGCCCTGCTAAGACCCTTGGAAAGAAAGCTGCCACCGCCGCCACCAATGCAGCTATCAAGGGAGAGGAGAAGGGCGCCACCAAAGCCGTAGATTATCTGGTGAGCAAGATCCCTTCCAAGCACATCCCTGAGCTCCCACCAAAAGCCGCCGCCATCCTATCGAAGCACGAGGGGAATATCAATAACCTCATCGTAGGGGCAGGCATTGCACGCGTGCATACCCATAAATAAATGGCCGAGATGATGAATCTCCGTGAAGACCTAGTCTTCGACGAAAGTATCCAGGAGTACGAATTCTACGAATACTATCCCATCGCCGGGACGCAGCTGAATAGCTTTGGCGCCGAGATCAGTCTGAGCATCGAGTCGCAAGATCTCTTCCTCCATCCATCTCACAGCTACCTCTTGCTAGAAGGAAGGCTCCAGAAGAATGATGGGACGACCTTTTCCGATGCCAACCTCATATCCATCATTGATAATGCAATGATCTACCTCTTCAAATCCATCAGCTACAAACTCTCCTGGCAGATGATCGAGTATTTAAACCCGGGGTCGCCACTACCATGATGGGCCTCCTCACGTATCCCGACGATTTCTCCAAGTCCCAAGGTCTCAACCAGCTATGGGTCAAGGATACCTCCCCAACTGAGAATCTTGGATTTGCCGCGCGCAAGGCATACGTCATCGCAAAGCCCGCCAATAAGGAATCCTTCTCGTCTACCATCCCCTTCAAGCATATCTTCGGTTTTGCCCAGTACAAGAATAAGCTGATCTACGGATGATCTCACTCTCGTCCGGGATGGCGCCAAAATCAGCTATCCTGGCAAGATCGTCCTCAGCAAGCGTTCCTAGTTCATCCCCCAAGTGATACACTCCGACGACCAGAAGCTGGTCGAAAGATAAGCGTCGTCTACTAAGACATATATAAAATACCGAGCTTCAGCAGATCGTCAAGAATACGGCACCTAAGTGGGGATTCTTCCTGGTCGTCTCCGGAGGAGGCGGCTGGATCTCGACTCGATTCCATCAACCCGTCCGTCTGGACCCCTCCAAGAGCTACGAGATGGCCCTGGTCAACCTGGAGACCTACGTCTCCTTCCCAAATATTCACGAGAGAAATCGCGTCTTCTCCCACTCCCCAGACTATGGCTTGTGTTGGTTCTTCATCGCCCTGAAGGTCGGATTCTATGATATCGATGGTATCAATGCCAAGATCAAGAGGCATATGCTTCCCCATACTGACTTTTCGTCTCATTGACCTCTACCACTTGCATTATTTCCCATGGCAGTTCGCACAGGCTCTCGTCTGGCCTCCCGTTGAGTGTGTGCCCTCTGCCTAACCTCCTCGTCGGTCTCTTTCCATCCGGGACCCAGCAATCGGACTTGCTGGTCCATCTTGTGAGAAGATTCGAAATCTATGATTTATTGGGTTTCAAAAATTTTTAATCTATTTTGGTGGGTCGCCCAAGATACCTTACCCCCCAGCACTTTTCGGCATCCCGACTCAAGTCCCATTTGCATCACGGAGCCCTTAAGTTGGGATCCTATGCAGGATTTCTGCATGAAAAATAGTCTTCTGGCAGAATTGTCATTTCCTATCTACTTGCAACTTTGTTGATCTCATCGCTATTGAGCTGATTGAGGTGGCTGCAGATGTGGTGTTCATCTGCTTGCAAATCTCCTACTGAGTATCGAGTCATTGCATGTAGTCGTCAATGGTGATACTGTGCTTGTTGGCACTCTTTGTGATTTTGTGACGACCTTAGCTTTCTTGGTGTTCATCGTCATTTACTGCCGTAGTCAGAAGCCCTACAAACTGAGTCATGGCTTTACCACCACTCTCGTTCTTGACCTTTCGAGGTTGCATGAGGGGTGTTGATTCGGAAAGGTAGTTGGAGGTATCAAACTTTTCCTGTACGTGTGGTTTTATTCCTTGTAAAAATCTTCGGTTTTAATTTCGTAGGCTGGACTGTCGAAATCGGTTAATAGTAACCGGTCGTTTTGTCAACGTACATCATCCTCAATCAAAATCAGGCTTGGCAACAAGCTTAAGCACCTGCTTTTCTTTGTTGACCAGTTGGGTATCGGGCCGCCTCATAATCTCTAAGATCTTGTCAGCTTCAAAAAGTCTTCCTCGGAGTCTTAGCCTTGGCGCGAAGAGCAGTGTTCAGATCTACTCAACAAGTGTTTGAAGCATGATCTTTGTCTATAAGTAATAATCCGTCGGCATTTCTTTAGCTTCACGCTATACAACATGAGTTACCTGCGGTAGAGAGCATACATTTCACGCTTGTTGAAATGGGGTTCTAGCTTGCATATCTTGTTGATCTCTACATATACTGGCGCAAGTTCATAGTCATTGTGACCATTAGAAGTTCCTCGGGACACTCAAGGTCACGTTCAATCATCACATCATATTCATGATCATCGGTATACTCCAAAATGGTCTCGATATCCTCCGAATCTCTCCTCTCGAATAAATAATGAAAGGGAATGGAGTAAATGCACATGAGATAAAAGTCTCCTGTGGTAAATGTTGTGACATCGCCCAACCATAGAGGTTTTTAGATAGAGATAGTTCAAGTACTTTGATGGCTGGGGCAATTGTAGGTTCCTATGTAAGGGTAAGGATTGATGGCCTTGAAATGTCGAGGAGAGATCGTAGTCACACCTACTCTGGTCTCATTCTCAAACACCATCAACAAGTCTGGATCGGACAACATCTCCAATCTTACATCGATGCATTTTAAGAGGGCAACCTAATAGGTCAGTCTGAGGATGTAAATAAGTACACATAGTCAAGCTCAAGCCTTTGGTTTACCATATACGTCTCCAAGAATTCCTTGAAAACATCCTCCGGTATAGCCACATCACTTTCCCGGTAGAGATTGTGATACTAGTAGTCCAGCAATGTATGGCGGTTGAATTCTTTGAACACAGACTGAGCGTGTGCATAGTCTTCGTCTCACATTTTCTCAACCCCAAGTCGATTGAATTTTTTGTACACAGATTGAGCGTGTGCATAGTCTTCGTCTCACATTTTCTGAACCACAAGTTTGCTGAAGAACTCTTGAGTTGAAAGCTGTCGAGTCCATCCATGTAGTCATAGAAAAAAATGCCCTTCCTAATCAGTTCGTAGAAATTGCCGAAATACTTCTTCATGGCTTAGAATTTCTTATCAGTAGGATTCCAAGTCTAGTTTTTCGTGGAGTTCAGAATGAATCTTGAATCTCATCTCCAAGTCCCCATCTACCTTTTTGGAGCAGCTGATATACATTTTGTCTATGTTAAGGATACATACGACCTGATCATCGTCTAATACAAATTCTTTCTCAAACAGATGAGTATCATATCAACCTAGGTGGTGGAAGACGATGGGTACATTCTTCGCGATCTTGAAATCTAAATTGCACTGGTGCCGAAATACTAACCGTTGAAGAGGTTGTTGTCGCGGATATTGAATACATCCAATTCACCCTTGTAAATGTGGAGGTGTGTATTTGCTTCAAAGCTCTCCTTGTCTTCTTCGGTCATCACTATCGGCTTGTTTTCCTTGTAGAGCTTCGCAGTTGCTCTCACTTCCTCCTCCGCCTCCGTGCACTGCACCAACCGTCGTCCACGATTTGTACTGCGTCCCTCGGTTTGTTTATGTCCGATCCACCTCAGTATTGTGAAGCGCTGATAACACTGCTCATTGGAAGCAGCGCCCATCCTCATTCCTCACGTTGATGGAAGCTTTCTTTTAATTCTACTTCTCGGGAATGGCCTCTAATGGTTCGCATTTGTTCAGATGGATTTTCGATATGTCCAACCTTCACGTATTTTCTTAGCCATATTCTCTTTGATAGATCTCCTTCGTCGTGAAAGCTATTTCAATCTCTAGGTCAGGAGATGATGTAAGAGTCTGAAGTAAGTGGTGTTGTCCACGGTTTTTTGTTCGGACTGGGTCCATTTTCACCAATATCCACTTCCAGCATTAGATGCGCCGTAAGACTCTTCTTATCATCGATATTGCCTGAAATTTCGCTTACGATTGTGCTTTCACTCACCTTAAACACGTTTCCATATGAAAGGCTTTGATTGCTCTATAACAACTGTGCAAAATACAGCATTCAGTGCTTCACCCCTATCAGTGATTTTGATCTCGATTTCAATCAGAGCATCTTTATGATATTACTTACCACCAATTCCAGCAGATCTCCTCTTCTTAATCTTGAGTACTGTATGATGCCACGGCTTTTCTTGAGGGCTCTTATTTCCTTCTTGCTAGACACCTCTTTGTCACTGAATATCCGGTTGTTTTTCCTCTATAAGTTTACTATCTTCTCCTTTGCATTCAACTGCATCTTCTCAGACTCTTCTTCGCTGATTGAAGAAGTGCCTTCACCAGTCTTGTTTACCATTAACTTGCCAACCCCACCCCCACCCCCAACCACACACACTTGAATATTCTCGTCCTCCTCCTGTTATCGCGGTTGTTTGCTATGCCTCTAGCAAAGCCCATCCTTTCATAGTTTGGTTTTACAGAACTGTCCCTTCTTCCTCTTAAGTTGAGAGTTTTCTGCCTAGATGCTCTTCGTCTCTTCTTTCGGTCTGCTTTTTATTCATAGTTTAGCCTGTACAGCGCCACAATGTTGAAACATCTAGATATGCTCATCAAGCTGTACCATCATTGGGCTATTGGATTCCATCCCTTTATTTGATACAATCTGCGGCGTCATGTCACCTCTATCGCCTTTTACTTCAAATGTGTCCATCTTGAGACACGTAATTATACATGAAAAGGAAAAGAAATGGGGTAAATGTCAATAAGACAACATGCCATCTCCAGGTCAAAACGACCCAAAACAAAGCATCTAGGGGTCACCGTAGGGGTCATCGGACGTGTGTCTATGGTGAATTTCATGGGTACTTTTTACAATGTCGCAGATCAGAAGTTCCATCTTAACATAGATTCCTTAAGAAAAAAATATATACATAATGTGTATAATTATATGTCTTTGGTAATATTAGTTTATGTGGAACTTATACTAGTATGTAAAATTTGTTCCTTTTGGAATAAACCTTATATAAAACAAGTTCCAAAAGGAATGTTTTAAATATAAGAAAAGTTTTTTGGGGACTTACTAAATCTGTTAAAAGGCTTCTAGGCAACTTAAAGTTTTGAAACGTATACTGAAATATTTAAACAGGCTTGGTAGAATTACAGTATATTGTTTAATTTTATCTAACCTCAAGTATTGTCCTTATAAATAGCAGAAAGAAATATACACATAGAAAACATGTAGGAAAGGCGTATGACGATTATACCACTTTACATGCAGATTTATTGAAATTATTTAAATCACCGTGACTGAAAGTATGCAGATTAAGATTGATTGCAAGTGAAACTTTTAAAATAATATATGGACAAATTCCATCTTATCTATATGATTTTTTTAATATAAAGAAACATAATTATCATTTTAAATACAGCAACACATCAGAAATATCACAAGTAAGAACTATTGGGTATGTTAATGGTTTTCGTTACTCTGTTGCTAAAATATGTAATGAACTATCACAAAATATAAGACATAAAAAAAGTTTTAACCAATAATCAAAATCAATCAGTACTTGGAGTGGTAGCTCGTGTCACTGTGCTGCATGTCAGTAATTTTTAAACAGCTTTAATTCTTAGTGTTTTGATTTAACATTAAAATAGCTTGCTTGTGCTTTTATTTTTGCTGCATGTGTTAAGTGTTTGTGTTATTTTGCTAAACAGCTTTTCAGTGCTAGATTCTTTTTAATAGCTTGCCCATGCTCTTATTTTTGTCTTGCACGTGAAGATTATTGTGTGAATGCGGTTGCTTGCATTGTTATGTATTATTTCTGTATCTGTATGTGTTACAGTGTAGGATCCGTTCACTGATATTAATGCGCTGGAAGGAGAGATAAGGTTAGTCCAATCGAAGGAGGGCGTTACTGAAGCCCTCAACTGTCTTTGCATGTACGATGCTGTTCCTGATATCATATTTCGTTAGTAGCAGGTGGTACGGTCGTGGTTTTATGATATCTTGTTTCTCTAATAGTAACATTTTTGTGATAACGTGGTCTTGGTACGTTTTTGCCTTCATCTGCCTTATTATTTCTTGCCTCTTTAAGGTAACCACTTGGTGTGATTGCCGACACCAGCCCCTGAACCACGCTATAAAATATAACAGGTCGTTGGTCTTTCCTGTTGTCATGGAGAGATGGTAGCACCAGTTCTTTGAGCATACTTGAGACACAGCCTGCTTCAAGAGATTTATAGTCCTTCGTGTTTGATGAAACACCCGGCCGTTTTTGTATACTATCTTGTTTGTGAATGGATCCCATTTGATAGCACCATATTCCAGTATTGATCATACCATCGCTCAGTATGCTAGTTTTTTACACTCTTTGGTGGCACTGTCTCGGTTTCGTCTCAAAAATCCTGATGTACAACTAACTTTGCTTGATATTTTACTAATATGTGTACTCTACTTAAGGTCATCTGTGAAGTTTTAAGTCCTAGATTTGGTACTGTTTTTACTTGTTCTGGTATGTGATGGTCTAACCGGTAAAAATGACTGGATTTTGCTTAAATACTCATAATGTAGCATTGCATACCCTCATTCTTTGCCCTTGTTTCTAATGCGTTCAGATCTTCGTGAAGAGTATGGTGATGCCAGTATAAGCAATCATCCACAAAGAAACTAACTTGCGATTTGACACATTCTTTTAAGTCATACATGTGACATAAGAAGAGTAGTGGTCGAAGGACGGTACCTTGTGGCACTCCAGAATCCGAGTTCAGTCTCACCTTCCACTACTACTTGTTTGTAATTCTTTGTTGTTTCTTACAGCCGGACGATTCAAAAGCTCATTTGAGCTTATGTTATTTGTATGATATATTCGTCTCTAAATAGATCTTTGATCTGTCATAAGGTACAACAACAGCCATTTCCTCATATTTACCTAGTACCGAGCCTAGTACTCAATAAGCACATTGTCTGTTTCCATTCCGTCGTCGTGTGAGGCTCTGTGCAGGGTTTGCCATTGAACTTTGGGACTGTGACAGGTACCGGGTTGTTTCGCTCCTATTACCTGTTCGCTTCGGGTTATTTCGCGCCGGGTTGTTTCTCGCCAAAAAGTGAGTCGTTTCGCTCCGATGATTAAAGGTAATTGCGTAATTGGCTATCGATGGATATTATATTAACATAATTATGTCGGTTTTACTTTTGAATTTAATTAATAAAAATAGTGAACGATGATTTCAAACCATACATCCTAATCAAAAAAATAATGAAGTAGTTTCAGGCGCAATCATTAATTTATAAAAAGGTATTGTAACTAAGTATAATGATTTATTATTCTTTGATCTATCAATTAAAATTAAATAATTAATCAGTGTATTTAAAATAAGTAAGACCCAAGCACTTGTATAAATGTACTCCTTGAGAAAATATTATATAAAAACATTTTACACTTTGGGGAAATTCTGAAGGTTGTGTGTTGTAGGCAATTCTTAGTCTAATTCTTGTTTAAATTGTTTTGTGTGATAAATTTAAAAACCTGTCTGTGTAACTTTATCTCTTAATCCTGATTCAGAATGTAACAAAGTGAACAACGGCTAAAAACATATGAAAATTATACTGTGAAAAAACAAAAATCATTGGCGGATCCAAGGGGGTTACGGGGGTTGGAACCCCCTTTTTTGGACAATCATGTATTTTTAATGAATATTCTGATGTTTTACTAAGAAAAAACAAAAACAAAAATTCGCGCCTCGCTCCGCTCGGCGAAATTTTCCTTTCTTTTCTAACCGGAACCCCCCTTAATTTCAAATTGTCTGGATCCGCGCCTGAAAATGGCATCTTCTTAAAATGTCAAGGAGTACAATTAGTCCCAGAATCAAAGAAAATTATTTTAAAGATCAGATATATCAATATACACACATATTATAAGTATTCAAATGTCTCTGGTAAGATCAATTTTCCCTTTAGGCAGACAATCACGATATAGCCGATTTACCAACAAATGGTCCGAATCTGGTATGGCCGACATTAGGGGGCGAATAGTCGATGGTGGAATCATGTGACTGTTAATTTTAAACAAGATGGCGGCAGAATATGATGTTCGCTTGTACAACATAATTATGCTAGGAATAGCATTTATGTTATTGTTTACTGCATTCCAGACGTCATCGATGGCCGAGGTATATCAAATATCATGCTTTGTTACCAAGTTCAAACTAGGGTTCTAAGTTGCCTTATGTGACACCGACAGTTTGTCTTGTGATCTAGCTAGATAGGACTATTAGAACAACAATCAATCATCTAATCCCAAACCAGGATCCAAATAAAGATGTTCTCTGATTAATGTAAAAATAAATAAGATTTCATTATTTTTTGTTGCAAAAAAGAAGTAGTTTAACACCCCCTATTGAAGAAACAAACAGAAAAAAACTAAACAAAACTAATCGCAGTCTTCACAGATTTGACATAACCTGTTTTGACTCAACCCTGGATTGACTCACTGATAGTGTGATTGGTAGTGTTTGGCAGAGAAGGACATGCTTACACTTCTGGAGCACCTGATGTCACTCCCAGTTTTCATGGGAGTTCACACTATGAGTGCTCTAGTCATGTTAGTTCTTAATGTCGTCTTCTTATTTCCTTGCCTTGTGGCTGTCTCACACCCTTGTTTTATATTTGTTTTTCTCTATTGCCATTTTTGCCATGTCTTTGGACTTTTTGTAATCTTCACTTCCTTTGCTCCTTTGGTATTATACTGCCATTGTTACACACTCACAGAAAAGATAGGTTTTTAGTCCCCTGGCTTGCACACTCACAGAAAGGATAGGTTTTTAGTCCCCTGGCTTCGCCGAAGGGGACTTAAGGTTTGCACTCTGTCAGTCCGTCACACTCAGTTTTCTGGACTTTTTAGCTCACCTGGCCCAAAGGGTCAGTGTGAGCAGCTATTGCCATCACTTGGCATCTGTTGTCCGTTAACTTTTCACATTTTCATCCTCTCCTCTGAAACCACTAAAGCAAATTCAACCAAACTTTACAGGAATGATGTATGCAATGTCCTTAACAAAGATTGCTCATTTCGTTCTGATCCGACTAAAAAACATGGCCGCCAGCACGGAACATTGATTAACATTGGACCCTATGGGAAAATCACATTTTCATCTTCTGTTCTGAAACAGCTGAAGCAAATTCAACCAAACTTTCCATGAATGATGTATGGAAGGTCCTTTACAAAGATAGCTCATTTCTTTCCGATCCAATAAAAAACATGGCCGCCAGCTTGGAGCATAGGTTTAATATTGGACCCTATGGGAAAAAAACACATTTTCATCTTCTTCTCTGAAACAGCGGAAGCAAATTCAACCAAACTCTACAGGAATGATGTACAAAAGGTCCTCAACAAAGATTGCTCATATCCTTCTGATCCGATGAAAATCATGGCCGCCAGCAGGGAACATGGTTTAACATTGGACCCTATGGGAAAATCACATTTTCATCTTCTCCTCTGAAACTACTGAAGCAAATTCAACCAAGCTTTACAGGAATGATATATGGAAGGTTCTTTACAAAGATTGCTCATTTCGTTCTGATCTGATAGAAAACATGGCTGCTAGCATGAAACTTAGGTTCAGCATTATAGGACCCTATGGGAAAAATCACATTTTCATCTTCTGCTCTGAAACGGCTGAAGCAAAATCAACCAAAACTTACAGGAATGCTGTACTGAAGGTCCTTAACAAAGGTTGCTTATTTCGTTCCGATTAGAGAAAAAGCATGGCCACCAGCACAGAACATAGTTTAGCATTGGACCTTATGGGAAAATCTCATATTTTCAACCCCTGAAGCATTGAATTCATCCAAACTTACAGGAAAGATGTACTTAAGGTCCTTAACAGGATTACTAATTTCGCTTCAATCGAATAAAAAACATGGCCTCAAGCAGGGAACATTATTTAACATTGGACCCTATGGGAAAATCACTATTTTTATCTTCTCCTCTGAAACCAAAGAAGCCAATTCAACCAAACTCTACAGGAATGATGTACTAAAGGTCCTTTAGAAAGATTGCATATTTTGTTCTGATGACTGCCAGCTTGGAACTTGAAAACTATGCGAAAAATCACATTTTCATCTTCTCCTCTGAAATCACTGAAGCAAATTCAACCAAACTTAAGAGGAATTATGTACTAAACGTCCTTACCAAAGATTGTTCATTACATTCAGATCTTATAAAAAACATTGCAGCCAGCACAGAACTTAGGTTTAACATTGGACCCTATTGGAAAATCACATTTTCATGTTTTCCTCTGAAAGGACTGAAGCAAATTCAACCAAACTGTACTTAAGGTCATTTATAAAGATTGCTGAATTTATTTCATTCTGACAAAAAAACATGGCCGTCAGCACTGAACATAGGTTTAACATTGGACCCTATTGGAAAAGTCACATTTTAATCTTCTCCTCTGAAACTGCTGGAGCAAATTCAACCAAACTTGACAGGAATGATGTATTTACTCATTTATTTCCTTCAGTGCAGAACATAGTTTAACGTCGTAGCCCGGTATGTAAAAACCATACTTTTCTTTATCTTCACTGAACTAAACAATTTAACTAAACTGTATTGGGATGATGTATTAAAGGTCCTTTGCAAAGATTACTCATTTCAATAGGATCAGACAAAAAACACTTGTGCCAATGGAGAACATAGCTTAAAATTAGACCTCATTGGTAAAATACATCTTTTTTGGTCATGCATGGCATAGAAGCATTTTGTCAGGTGAGTTTGGTTTCTGTCCAATGATATTTGATGGAGTTATGGGCCTTGGACTTAGAAATTTTGGTAAAATATAGGTTTTCCAGACTTTTTTTTAAACCGTTACAGATATTAAGCTAATATTAGCTATGTGAGTCTACCACTATGAGTTACAGATCAAGTTCGAGTTTGGTTCTGGTCCATTGATATTTGATGGAGTTATGGGCCTTGGACTTAGAAAATTTTTGTAAAATATTTTTACTGGACTTTTTTCTAAACTATCAAGATATTAAGCTGATATTTGCTATGTTAGTCAACCACTATGGGTTACACATCAAGTTTTAATTTAGGTCGGGTCTATTGATTTTTGATGGGGTTATGTGCCTTGGACTTAGAAAATTTTGGTAAAATATCAGTTTTCCAGACTTTTTTCTAAACCCTTCCAGATATTAAGCTGATATTTGGTATGTGAGTCTTCCACTATGAGTTACAGATTACGTTCGAGTTTGGTTGTGGTCCATTGATTTTTGGGTCTTGGTCTTAGTAATTTTGGTAAAATATAGGTTTTCCAGACTTTTTTCTAAACTGTCCAGATATTAAGCTAATAATTGCAATGGGCCTTGGACTCAGAAAACTTTTTTCTTTAACTATTTTTCCTAGTATAACAAAGAATTATTCCACCGGTAGGGGACTTCTGTATTGCCTTGCAATACGATCCACACTTATTGATCTTGATTTGACATATGAATTAAGTGATGAAATATTTGCCACAGCCTGGAATCTTAACTTTATATTATACGGTAATGCTTAAGACGGATCATGTGGATATTACCAGGAAAGTCCAAAAATATTGCCAGAATTACAAAACGTCGCTTATCGTCATCCTAATGGGTTAATCCTGGATTTACACTGAATAAAATGGCTGATCCCTGAGTCTTGGATAAGGTCGTAGCGCTATTAGTTCATTGTAACATGTTGCAATGAGGAAATTTGTACCAAATATTGAATTACAATGGAAAATCAAATGCGCATCTTTTTCTATAGTTTTTTATATTTAAAACTCCTGTTTTAATTAATATTTTGTTATAAAAAGTATTCATTTTCATGAACATGTTTGAAAGTTTAATAGTTTTCAATAGCAATGATGATATATAGCAAATATGTAGGGCTGCTAGGGCTGGCTGTTACAGCTACCATATTGTCAAATACACAACTTATTGGGTACTTGTTTCTATATTTCTAAATTTGTCCTTATAGTATTGTATAGGTTAAAAAATAAAATCGACAACAAAAGTCAGAATCGATCAAAGGAAGAGACCAGTAAGGAAAATCCGTATAACATTCGACTGAATCAGGGGAACACAATCCGACACAGAACATTTTTGGCAAGCCGTCATATTCCCGACTTGGGGTAAAANAAAGAAAAGAGAAATTGCCCACATATAATTTATTGAGTATAATTTAGTTTTTTATTATCAAGCCCTTACAATTGCATTACAATGAAGTCAGCCATATTGTTTTAATATGGCGGTCGTATGCAAATTAGTAAACCGACCTTCATTTTGCCATATGGATCTGCCGTAATTTGGGTTTTACATTTAGGATTCCTCTTCCCAATTTTTTTATTTGTTCTTTGTTTGCCAATTTATTCAAGAACTTCGTTTGTATTTATACATTTTTTGGTACCTAGAATTTCTGATGGTAGTTCTTTGCGGTATTTTAATTTTTCACATATAGAAACAAACGCTCTCACATGTTAAAATTTAGTTAACAAATGAATGAACACAAAATATAAAGCTAAAACACCAAAAAATACAACCGAATGACTTGTTTATCCGCTTATCATGTATTATTTCTAGATAGGGTACGAGTTGGTAAGGTACGAGTTGGTAGGGTACGAGTTGGCAAAGGTACGAGTTGACATGTATTCAATTAGTCCCAGAACCAAAGAAAGTTATTTTAAAGATCAGATATATCAATATACACACATATTATAAGTATTCAAATGTCTCTGTTAAGATCAATTTTCCCTTTAGGCAGACAATCGCGATATAGCCGATTTACCAACAAATGGTCCGAATCTGGTATGGCCAACATTAGGGGGCGAATAGTCGATGGTGGAATCATGTGACTGTTAATTTTAAACAAGATGGCGGCAGAATATGATGTGCGCTTGTACAACATAATTATGCTAGGAATAGCATTTATGTTATTGTTTACTGCATTCCAGACGTCATCAATGGCCGAGGTATATCAAATAATCATGCTTTGTTACCAAGTTCAAACTAGGGACGTTGCCTTATGTGACACCGACAGTTTGTCTTGTGATCTAGCTAGATAGGACTATTAGAACAATCAATCATCTAATCCTAAACCAGGATCCAAACAAAGATGTTCTCTGATTAATGTAAAAATAAATAAGATTGTATTATTTTTTGTTTCAAAAAAGAAGTAGTTTAACACCCCCTATTGAAGAAACAAACAGAAAAAACTAAACAAAACTAATCACAGTCTTCACGGATTTGACATAACCTGTTTTGACTCAACCCTGGATTGACTCACTGATAGTGTTATTGGTGGTGCTTGGCGGAGAAGGACATGCTTACACTTCTGGAGCACCTGATGTCACTTCCAGTTGCCATGGGAGTTCACACTATAAGTGCTGAAGTCATGTTAGTTCTAGCTTAATGTCGTCTTTTTATTTCCTTGCCTTGTGGCTGTCTCACACCCTTGTTTTATCTTTGTTTTTCTCTATTGCCGCTTTTGCCATGTCTTTGGACTTTGATTTTTGTAATCTTCACTTCCCTTGCTCCTTTGGTATTCTACTGCCATTGTTACACACTCATAGAAAGGATAGGTTTTTAGTCCCCTGGCTTCGCCGAAGGGAACTTTAGGTTTGCACTCTGTCAGTCCGTCACACTCAGTTTTCTGGACTTTTTAGCTCACCTGGCCCAAAGGGTCAGTGTGAGCAGCTATTGCCATCACTTGGCATCTGTCGTCCGTTAACTTTTCACATTTTCATCCTCTCCTCTGTAACCACTGAAGCAAATTCAACGAAACTTTACAGGAATGATGTATGCAAGGTCCTTAACAAAGATTGCTCATTTGTTCCGATCCGACAAAAAACATGGCCGCCAGCACGGAACATGATTAACATTGGACCCTACGGGAAAATCACATTTTCATCTTCTGTTCTGAAACAGCTGAAGCAAATTCAACCAAACTTTACATGAATGATGTATGGAAGGTCCTTTACAAAGATAGCTCATTTCTTTCCGATCTGATAAAAAACATGGCCGCCAGCTTGGAACTTAGTTTTAACATTGGACCCTATGGGAAAAAAACACATTTTCATCTTCTTCTCTGAAACATTTCATCTTCTTCTCTGAAACAGCTGAAGCAAATTCAACCAAACTTTACAGGAATGATGTACAAAAGGTCCTCAACAAAGATTGCTCATATCCTTCTGAACCGATGAAAATCATGGCCGCCAGCTCGGAACATGGTTTAACATTGGACCTCTGAAACAACTGAAGCAAATTCAACCAAGCTTTACAGGAATGATGTATGGAAAGTTCTTTACAAAGATTGCTCATTTCGTTCTGATCTGATAGAAAACATGGCTGCTAGCATGGAACTTAGGTTCAGCATTATAGGACCCTATGGGAAAAATCACATTTTCATCTTCTGCTCTGAAACGGCTGAAGCAAAATCAACCAAACCTTACAGGAATGCTGTACTGAAAGTCCTTAACAAAGGTTGCTCATTTTGTTCCGATCAGAGAAAAAGCATTGCCACCAGCACAGAACATAGTTTAGCATTGAACCTTATGGGAAAATCTCATATTTTCATCTTCTCTTCTGAAACCACTGAAGCAATGAATTCATCCAAACTTACAGGAATGATGTACTTAAGGTCCTTAACAGGATTACTAATTTCGCTTCAATCGAATAATAAACATGGCCTCAAGCAGGGAAGATAATTTAACATTCGACCCTATGGGAAAATCACTATTTTCATCTTCTCCTCTGAAACCAAAGAAGCAAATTCAACCAAACTTTACAGGAATGATGTACTAAAGGTCCTTTAGAAAGATTGCATAGAAATGTTGCTAGCCCAAGCAACTACCGTTTACAGGATTCCCTCATCAAATTTACTAGCATCATGCTAGAGTACAAGTGTCAAACCCAGTCTTTCCTAAATGCCGTCTTTCTGGCGTTCCTGACCGCTATTTTTGAGGTCAAACAGGCAAACTTGGATCTTTCTCCGGACCAAATGTCAGACGTTGGTCCGAACCGGTTTAGTGTATTATTTTTATGGCGCATACACCTTTCGTTAGAAAGTAAAAACATCCTGCGACAGAGATCGCATTGAAATGGCATATTTCTGAAAGGGAACAAAACGAAAGAATAAACGATACAAGGCAAACTGCCCTGATAGAAATTTTAACGGATGGACAGAGGGCAGGTCATGGCTAATACAAGATAAATATTTGAAATGAATAACCTGCCAATGTGTGTTAATCAATAAAGGGAGAGTACTTCAGCCAATGCCAACTTGAAAATTTGTTTCTCGGTTGTCCATTAGCTTCATCTTTCCATGTTTTAGTGGGAATTTTGTAACATGCAGTTACTCCATATCCCTACATTTGTTTATAAATGTAATGACTTTGTTACAGAGGATAAAACTGGGAATCAGTTTATTCCTTGCTAGAAAATAGGCTTTAATGAAACAATTTCATGTACTATTTGAACTTTCTCATGAGGTATGAGTATATTGAAACAACAAACGAATCAAGCAATGGTAAAAAAATATGGTAAGATAACACAAATTTAATTGAAACAATTATTCTAAATGACAGCAAACAAATTAGTGACAAGTAAAAAACAGAATCAATTACAGATTTATTTTAAACAGTTAAAAAGGTTTGTTTTCAGTACTACTCACAAAATAATTGTAGTAATGAGTAAAAAATTGTCGGACAGACAAAAAATATTTCGAACAGACACAACTGATAAGTCTGTCCGACTGAATGACAGACAGGTCTTCTTGCAATTTCGCGCAGACTGCAAACCCTGCATAGTAAGATTGTTGCAAAAAAATTATATGTATTTGAATAAATAAACTCCCTGGCTGCATTTATTTTTCAGCAAAGTGTTTTGACAAGTACTAAAGCAGAGTCCAATGGTACATTTACAGGTGATGGCTATACAAGGTAAGTCATATGAACTATGTTCAATGGTTCTACAACTGAGGTATGGTACAGGTAAAGAAAAACAGATCTTGAACCAGATTGCTAGAATGAAAGTTCACATCTCAAACAGCTGATCCAGCAAAAAGAGCTTGAATTACAGAAAATAATGGTGTTTTATATTTCCATTTGATAATTCATGTCTCAAATACAATCACAAAATTTAGGATATAAAGAAAACATTTAAAATGTAAAGGCTGACATTGACATGATTTAATGGAAACTTAAAAACCTGAACTTTCACTCTTGTTTACATTACAAATATAGCCAAAGACAAAGCTGACAATATATAGAAGTTTCTTAGGATTCCAAATTCAATTATTTTGTAAATTTTTGAAATAAACAAAATGACAAAGCACCACATTTGTACCATTAGATAATATTTTCTAACCCTGATGATAGAACAGTTCCAAGAACTATGCTTGAAGTACATTTTGAAATTTTGAAACTATTATTAGCGGTTTTCATAAATATCACTGTTTTTTTTTAATTTGTGGTTTCAATTGGAAACCATGAACAAGAGTTCTTTCCCGTCAAAAGCGTGCTACACCCCCATTCAACTAGCTACAATGCTTGATCCGTTCATTTCTCAATCTATTCTTCTGTCAGCCTGTCTGCTCATCTGTCCTCTTAATATGTCTGTACTTGTTAGCAAAACTACTGAAACTGCTTTAAGGTAGTTCCAGCCTAATAAAAATATCAGACCGAATTTTTTATCCCCGCACTTTCGAAGAAAGTTCAGGGATAATGTACACTTTTCTTGTGACTCTAACTCCTCCTACATTTTTGGATTTAGGGATTTAATTTTGTTGTAGAATTGTTGCATATAGTCTGCAGATGCGCAATAAGCTTTCGGATTTTCGATATTGGTCTTGGTGCAAACAAGAGGCCCCATGATGTTAATTTTTACACATGTGGCATGTGACACAAACTCCTTCTACATTTATGGATTTAGGAATTTAATTTTGTTATAGAATTGTTGCATATAGTCTGTAGATGTGTGATAAGCTTTCGGATTTTTTGATATTGGTCTTGGTGCAAACAAGAGGCCCCATTATGTCAATTTTAACAAAGACCCAAAGATGTGGATTAGACACATGTGGCATGTGATGCAAACTGCTCCTACATTTTTGGATTTAGGGATCAAATCTTTATGCAGAATTGTTGCATGTATTCTATAGATTTGCAATAAGCTTTTGGAATTTTGGTTCCAACTTTGGTAAATTTCCTGAAAATGTCAAAGACACATATTTTTTTTTCTAATTTTGGCATATTATCTTATATTCTGACAAGTGATTGGTAAAAAACAAAATTCTGATAACTTAGGATTCTGAAAGGCGGTTCCAATTTTGGTAAATTTCCTGAAAGTCTCAAAGACCACTTATTTTTTGGAATTCTACCTAGCAACC
>MJUU01066582.1:34068-76163 GCA_002080025.1 Modiolus philippinarum
ACAGAGGGAAAGATCTGTTGTCATCTAGGAAACAGAGGGAAAGATCTGTTGTCATCTAGGAAACAGAGGGAAAGATCTGTTGTCATCTGGGAAACAGAGGGAAAGATCTGTTGTCATCTGGGAAACAGAGGGAAAGATCTGTTGTCATCTGGGAAACAGAGGGAAAGATCTGTTGTCATCTGGGAAACAGAGGGAAAGATCTGTTGTCATCTAGGAATCAGACAACCTATAGCAATCCACAAGATTGGGATGTAGACTGTAAAACTTCTGTAGTGATGACTTCAAGTTATTGCTTATCAACAGTTCACGCCACGATATGGCTGAAATATTGCTAATGTTGGCGTTAAGCAACAATCAATCAATTGATCAAGTTATTGGTAACATACCCTTGTTTAAGTAACCCATTTGTGAGCAATGGAGATCGGTCAAGGTAGTCATTGTAAAGAATGCAAGCATCTGAGTCATGAAATGTAAACTCCATATGCTGGTGCTGTTGGAATGTTACTACGAAAAAAAAGGATCTTCATCTTCCTGGAAAAACCGTGACAGAATTCCAAAGAATTATCCTCATGCAGAATGTCACTGTAGGAAGTAAGGTCACAATATCTCATCAATGTCGTCATCAAGTAAACAATTTGGGCATTGAAGTGAAAAAATATTCAGCATTTAAAATCTCAGTTTTTGAGTAGAAAATCCATTTTAAAAAGCATAACTAATTGACTGTGTTGGATATTAATACAAATGTTACTTTTGTCAACCATGCAGTTGTTTTAACTAGTTGCAGAATAAGTTTGGCAGCTCATTGAATCCTTCTGCATTGTTCTGCACTCACAAGATTTTTATTGATATTCACGGCGATATATTAGTTATACAATAAAACACTGATATTGTTGTTATCGGTACTACAAAAAAGGAAGTTAGTTCATGTAAAGTTCTGAAGTCATTGTGGTAATTTTTTGCATTTGCTTATTATGTAGTAATGTTTCTTGTTCTCCCTTTATTCATCTTTTTTTCAAGTATTTCTATTTTTTACAGATTGTTTATACTCCAGTTTTTGAAGCCTATGACCTGGGCACTGTATGCAGGATCAGGCCTGGTTGGAGTTGCTGCAGCTAGTAAGTTGAGATCTTTACACAGAAAAATATTTACCCAAGTTCAATACTAAATGCATGTATATACAAATGGATCTTACAGCATGTGGAAGGCAGGTTTTGTTGGATTGTGTAGCTAACTAAATACCAAAGTTACTGTAAATTTAGTTTGTCCGGATGGCCATTTCGACAGCTTATGTCTCTTCAGCATAGATCAAATCAAAACAATTTGAAGACTATAAACCTAAAAATGTATAAAAGCTGATAGAGAACAAATAACAAACAATTTCATAGAAAGTATATCTGTTTTTAAAGTGCATTATGTCAGGAGGCACTATTTTTTAAAAAGCTAGATTGTTTTTGTCTGGGCTGAAAATCTTTAAAGGACTTACAGAGGGAAATTTTTTGCTTCAGTTTTATTTCACTGTTAAGGAATGAAGCCCAAACATAAAACTGTTGTGATTATTTTGATGTAAATGCTTGATTTAGGAGCTCGATCAACAACCACAGATTCAAGACTGCACATATCGAAACAAAATCAAATTTACCGTATGGTGTTATTTTTGTGTCGTCTTTTGTTCCCTGTTTTGTTATAAAACAAGACATGTATTTATTTGCGGTGTTTATTGTTTGCGTTTAGTGTTTCATGTAATACATTTAAATGGGCAGTGAAATTTAATCAGAGGCTTATTTTGGCACTAGATTGTCAACTGTGAACATAGCAAAAATTAAACACACACTATAATATTCCGATATATGGTATTTTGAAAAAGTCTGTGAAAGAAAGATGAGGCGAAAATTTCTGTTTTAACAGCACCTGCACATTGAGTACTCTGTATATTCTTTTGGTGATTTCATAGCATACTGAAATACATGAAAAGAATAATCAGTAATACATTTTGTGTTAACGAAATCCTTATTATTTTCATATATTTTTTTTACTAGTATATTAATATCAAAAATTTTCATAAAAACCATAAGAGGAACAGTTTGATGGCTTATACTTTCAAAATTGTTCCTATGAAAATTCTATAATGCTGTATTACTTAATATTTTCTATGTAAATTCTATGAATAGTTTTGTGGCTTTACTGGTAAATTTTAAACATGTATAACTAAACTTCAGTGGATCAAACTGCAATAACTCGAACAACATGGATGTCAACCCTTTTAGATGTCCCTTTGTTAAAGTTTAAATATACTCTCTAACATTGTTTCCAGTTTATTACATATATTTCTCACATCGAAATAGTTAAATTTTCATATTTTAAAGTTTGAGGTTTACCTGAGAACTTTAAAATGTGAAAATTTAACTATTGTAATAAACCAGAAAACAATGTTAGAGATTTTTTCCCTTATTCCTACTCAATTTATTTGACATAAAGCGATCTCTGTAGTCTCCAGTCTTAAGTATGCCACCATTTTGTTGCTATCATCGTTGCTGCATGTATGTGTATCATTGTGCCTTTCATTGAAAGGGGTGTTAAGTGTAATATTTTTGATAAAAATGTCATATTATCAATAAATTGAGATATCCAGTTGCACTATTTCTGAAACTGACATGAGACATTTACATGATTGACCAATCAGCAAGTGAGATCAATGTCTCAACATGTTGATTATTAATTTCATCTAACATTATTTGGGAAGTATTTATTTTGAACAAGAATTAGAGAAATGTATTTCTACCTTGATAGCTCAAACACTCCTGTAGTTCCAACTGTTTTCATAGTCCCCCTTGGGTGTTTGAGACTTCAAAGTTATATTGTATCTTAAAAGGTATTTTCAGTTATGTTTCCACTGAATTACACTGAATTTGAATGTTAAACTTAAAGCAGTTCTCTTGAAAGCATCTTACATTTTGAACTGTCCAGCAACATATACTTGAAGGAGTAAGTTCTTCATAATCTTTTCCAGTTTTATGGACTGCACAAGGAAATTTCCTCACTATAAATTCAGACTCTGAGACAGTTGCAAGAAACAGTGGAATATTCTGGGCTTTGTTACAATGCAGGTAAATAGCTATGTCATTTGACATTATACTACTGTATAGCATGTTTGTTCTAATTACTCCCCCCAACAAAATTGGGTGAAATTATACGAATCAAATTCTGCCAATCACCTTGTGATTTTAACATTGATATCATTCACTGCACATTCAAATTTAAAAAGAGAATTTAAAATGATTTTTAGACATGAAACAGCATACTTGAACAATATAACATAAATATACTTCTTATTCAATATCAGCTGTCAGAATGTACAGACAAATTCACATAATTTTAAACATAATAAAAGCCTACACATTACTATCTAATACCGGCCAATTTTTAAATTTTCTCGGCCCCTGGCAACAATTAGTAGGAATATGGTACATGTATTTTGTTTTATAGTAGATTCTGGATAAAGTGAGATATAGGGTAAATATTACTAAAACAAAATCTTTATGAAAAGCAAACCCAGAACAGAATACAAAAAAGTGTCGCCAAAAAGTCTTATACAAAATCACAGTGCTTAGGATACTTGGTTGCCCTAAAATCAAATTTGAAAATATTCTCCTTACATTTCAATGTCTATATGTCTTTTTCACTATCTTTTTGATAAATCTCTTGTCATTTGATAGATATGTAAAAAGTTTACAAATTTTTTTTTATTGTTATAGTTTGCTGTTTGGGAATATGTACAGTTACTTTGTGCTAAAAGGAAGTGCTACCATTACATCAGGGGAGAGAACTAAATTGTATACTGCTTTAAGTGGTGCAGCTGTTGGAGGCACACTGTGTTTTCTTCTGTTAAGGAACAAAAGAGCTTCAGATGGAGAAGATTTAGTAAATATGCCAGTGACAGACTCTAGTTTAAATTTAGAGTAAGTACAAATACATGTGTAAGCTAGAGAAAAGGAAAAAGCAATATTTGATTAATTCTGTCCTAAATTAACTCTATTCATAACATCAACTTAAGACCTCGAAAGCTACGAGGGAGGGAAGGAGAAATAACACAAACAAAATTTTCAAACAAAACATTTGCAATTACCTTTTACAAATTTCAATGCATAAATATGCTTTAGTACAGATTTCACTCTTTTATTTTAAATTCTTGACTGACATTTAACTTTTTATTCTGCTCTCTTTTGCAAGTCTTGCATCAGATCCATTCCTACTGCTCAATTATTGAGAGATTGCAACCTCAATCCAAAAATTTGTGGGCATTGGGAAATTTTTGTTTGTTTTTTATTTTCAAGAATTTTCAAAAACCTACATGCCCGCATGACGTTAAACGTAGAATTGATTTAGGATTGCCTTTAATATCTTTAACAGTCAAGGGAACTACTGGTACAAGTGGTTTTTTAATCACTGCTGTAAGTTATTTAAGAGCTCTTTTGATAAAATTCCGAATTGTGTATAAAATGTAGAATTGCTCAGTTATTTTGCTCATTACATTTGTGGTATTTATTCCTATGTGTGACATCTCTTGAGCATAAGGCTGTATACAAATCAACAACATATTAAGAGAAATTGGAGATTTTATGAAGAATGTTTTATTTAAATGCAATTTTCAACACTGATATTCCATTATTAAAGGAATTTTCTGTCCATCAGTGAATGTTTTCCTATGAACTTCAATCATTCAATTTTATATTAAAGCATTAAAAAGGTGGTTTTCTCGATCAAAAAACAGGTATTTGCCATGGTAATTAATTAGGGTATGTCCCATTTAATTTCTATATGAATATTAAATTATAATGAAATACTTATCAGAATATTTGAATTGTATTTCTACACATTTATGTAACAGAAATATTCTAATTTTAAGCTGTTTGTAATAATTTCTCACCAGGAAAAGGATGCATATTGCTGCTGGAACAGATCATTCATTCATGCATCTGATCTAAAAAGGGAAAAAGCAATTATTGTTTGAGTCATAGGATCAATATTTATGTCTCCCCACTTAAGGGGGAGATATATTGTTTTTGTCTTTTCCGTCTGTCTCCAATCAGTCCATCCGTCTGTCACAAAGTTTGTGGACGCCAATTCTCCTACATTTTTCACTCAATTTTAACCAAACTTCACAGGATTGTTGACCATCATGCCTTGTTGTGCATATCGTCTCGCAAGATTGGTCGGCTAAATTTATTTGGAGTTATGCCCCCTTTTTACTTAGAATTTTGCAAAATTAAGTTTGTGGACACCAATTCTCCTACATCTTTCTTCAGATTTCAACCAAACTTCACAGGATTGTTGACTATCATGCCTAGTTGTGCATATCGTCTCGTGAGATTGGTTGGCTAATTTTTGTTAGAGTTATGCCACTTTTTTACTTAGAATTTTGCAAATTAAGTTTGTGGTGGCCAATTCTCCTAAACCTTTCATCGGATTACAACCAAATTTCAGAGGATTGTTGACTGTCATGCCTAGTTGTGCATATCGTCTTGCCAGATTGGTCGGCTAATTTTTGTTGGAGTTATGCCCCTTTTTGACTTAGAATTTTGCAAAATAAAGTTTGTGGACACCAATTGTACATCTTTCATCGGATTTCAACCAAACTTCACAGGATTGTTCACCATCATGCCTCAGGCATATTGTCTCATCAGATTGATTGTCTGATTTTTGTGGGAGTTTTGTGCCTTTTTGACAAAATAAAGTTTGTGGACTCCAATTCTCCTACATCTTTGAACGGATTTCAACCAAACTTAATAGGATGGTTGACCTTCATGCCTAGTTGTGCATATCATCATGCCGGATTGATCGACTAATGTTTGTGGGAGTTATGCCCCCTTTTGACATACAATTTTGCATAATTAAGTTTGTTGACGCCAAGTCTCCTACATCTTTGAACAGATTTCAACCAAAGTTAAGAGGATGGTTGACCATCATGCTTAGTTGTAAATATCTTCTCGCTGGATTGATTAGTTAATTTTTGTGGGAGTTGTGCTCCATTGTGTCATAAAATTTTGAATTTAATTTCTCTACAACTTTCATTGGATTTCAATCAAATTTAGTAATATTCAAATGCAGTGGCAACATATAAAGATGCATATTATCTTCAGGAAGATATGTATCGGGGGAGAAATTCGTTTTTGTATCAAAAACACACTTCTAGTTTTATTATAGTCCTAATTCTTACAATGCCTACAGCATATGAAAATATTTGGAATCATGAGCTACATTTAATGATTGAGTGATTTTAAAGGAGTTTTATGTGTAAAAAATAATTGTCTTTAATTTTGAGTTTTTAATTTATAGCTTATTTATACAATTCCAATAGTATTTACATTGTTATTACAATCTTAGATATTCAGTCCTTCAAAAGGCTTTTAAGTTACACAATCTATAAAAAGTAGCATAGGCTAAAATACCCTTGCCTAAATACACAATGAAAGAATAAGGAGTAAATACACAGAGAAAAAGTATCTACAAATACATGGTAAAAAATCAAGCAATGAAACAACACTTTTATTGTTGTTCTTCATCCTGAAGTCACCATTAGCCTTCAACAATGAGCTGTGCTCATACATTAAGGTAGATAGACATGAGATTTTGTTGTAAGTCGGCACAATTGAAGAACCAATCCTACTTACCCGAAATCTATAATAAAAAGTATGGGTCACCATGCTTGCTTTTTCTAGAATTAAGATCAAAGTGTGCTCATTATTAGCCATTTTTTCACCTAAATTTACATAGAATACACGGGGAAAGTATGGAAAGGCAATTTTTAGCTTAATAGAACTAAACTTTTTATCCATGAGAATTTGATGTATTTTTGTAAAAAGATAGTTTATGGTGTAATATCTTCGTTACAATTAAAAAATGTAAATGTCACCATGCTTTTAACCGAGATATTTTGCAAAGTTTACTGTTCCGGCCCGAAAATCAAACCTACCCCGTATCCGACTCTTTATTTTCCTAATGCGCGATTGAATTGCGCAGCGCTACAGTGTCTATCTACCTTAAAGTAGGTTCAAGAAGGCCCCTATCACCGGCTAAGTACTAGCAGTAATATTGTACTTTTTGGTTTTGTAGAAAGAAAGATAAAAAAGATGGACCAATTGATTCTATACGTAAGTAAAAATGTATTGCATATAATTGAGGTTTAACTATCATTTGTACATATTTGATTGGCAATGTTTTCTTATTCAATTTTTCTAAACTTGGAAGTTCTGCTTTTTCAAATTTTCATATATATTGATGTTAGACATCTGAAGGAAAAACAGATTTTCTCTCAATGATATTTGACATTTGAACTAGTTCTGACTGGTTGAATTTATTTTGGTATTCAACATATGTTGAATAAAGCCCTGTACTTTTTCCCACAAAATCTATTCGGTATACAATTCTCAGTATTGATTAATCTCATAAGTGGAAAAGATTAAGCCACTTTAACCAAATTACAGTAGAACGTTGATGGCTCGAACACCCAAGGGACCTATGAAAACAGTTTGAATTATAGGGGTGTTCGAGCTGTCGAGGTGAAACTCTGTTTAAACTTGAACAAAGGGACCAGAAAAAGGAATCGTCGAGTTATTGCAGTTCAAGCCATCGAAGTTCCACTGTATTATCATATTTTATCCACTCACAATTCTTAAATTTAAAAATTTTGGAAGCCATACAATTAAAATCTTAACTATCTCTAGTGGATAAAATATGGTAATAAATGGGATCTTGTGGTCTAATTTATATTTATCTTTGGTAATGTATGTGACTGTAATCTGACCTGACTTTGAGATTTGATATACCGGTAGGCAGAATGCTTTTATCTCGTCAGGGATAAATAGTTTGGAATATGAGATAGGCAGAATGCTTTTCATCTATTCTGGGATAAAAAGTCGCAGGAGTGAATATTACCACTCATGATCAGGGATGAGAAATGTATACTAGGAAAATTGAAATCAACTTTTTTATCACAAGTTCTAGTTTTAAGTCAGTTTTCTGAACAGAACTAAATACATGTAAGAAATTGAATGTATAGTTTCTGTAGCGATATTTATTTTTCCAGCTGACTTGGATATACTATAAATAGCATGAGGAAATAAAATGCTCCAAAAGTAAAAAAAGTATAAGTAAAGTTTTAAAAGTTCCTTTACATTCATGTACCAAAATTGGCCAGAGGTGAACACAGTCAGTTTTGCAGGGAAGATTAATAGTTTCTTATACAAGACTATATTAAGGATAAAGGAAATCTTCCACAAGTGTGAGAAATTCCGTCTTTTCCTGAGTGAAACGAGGGTAAAAGACGAAGAATGTCTCACACAAGTGGAAGATATCCCGATCTTTAAATTTAGTCGAATATAAGAAGCTTTTTCTTCCGTAAAATACAACAATCAAACCAAACGAAAGAAAAACTTGCCATTCCTTTTAGAGTTTTCTTCTAGGACATCAAATCAATCAGGGAGTTTATTATTTTAACAAATGTGACATAGAACAAATTGGAACGTTGAATTGGACGTTAACCCTTGTAAGACAGCTTCACTTGACCTTGTCTTCTATGGGCTGTCCTACACGGAAAGCAGCCATTTACGGAAGAATTGATTGTCTTTTATCAATCTCTTTAGATAATCCATTGCTATTGCAGTTGTCTATGTCCTTTGTATATGTAGTGGAAGACTGCTGCTTGTTTCCAAGTTCATTTTGAGTCTACTCTTGCTTAGTTTTACCAGCATAATGTAATCATGCTAGTGATGTTACCTTTACCAGTTTTCTGCTTCTGATGTTCCAGAATTATTGAATTATATATATATATATATTATTTTTTGTTTAGGCAGGTCATTTCAGTTGTTTAAGACAAGAGAAATGTTACTTCTAAGTGTAGCAATAGCATATACAGGTATGTGTAAATTGTTATTCAAAAGTAAAGGAATTTCATAGTATTTGCTTGTTTTTGGACTCAAAATTATACTGTAAAAGGGGATATTTTCGCGTGGTTTAAATTTCGCGACTTTGATTCATAAACCTATTCACTAGGTTTTATTTTTTTCACGATTCTCACATACCTTTCGTTACATTTGTAATAAAAACAAATTTACGTGGGGGGAAATTTTCGCAAATATGTGCCAATCGCGAAATTAGTGAAAATCAACCCCTTTCGAAAATTTCCCTTTTTACAGTATCAGTTTGAATGGCTTTAGGTAATCAGTTTGGAAATCTCATGATGCAGTCTCATACTGTTATGAATTCCTAGGGAATGTTCAAAATATCATCATGAGAGCAAATTTCTTTTGAAAGTTATATTTGGTTGATTGATTAGAGTTTTACATCCAGTGAGCAGTATTACGGCTATATCATGATGAGAACAAGTTAACCAATTAAAAAAATTGAAAAAAAGAAGGAAATAAAAGTGAAAGGGACAACCAGAGCAACAAGTTCTGATTTACATTTTTAATAGAGAGATATGGATAGGGTAGGAACTGCCTCAAAATGCTGTTCTTTTTATTGGAAACATATAGAAGGGACCTTTTAACTGGCGTTTCTCGACATTGTTTGTCTACAAAGGTTCTGTTTGGTTCTTCATCTTTTCCTTATTATCACTTGACTACCCCGTGTAGACAGGTTTTTTCCCTTATCACCATGTAGGGGTGCCCATTCAGGTACTGGGAAAGTTTCACTAATACTGAACTAACTGTCATGATAATGAGAGAGTTATATATACCCATAGTGCTTGATCTATTCTAAATTATATTGTTTTCTTTTAGGTATCGAATTAACATTTTTCAGTGGTGTATATGGAACTTGTATATCAAATAACAAGCATTTTGGAGATGATGCCAAAGGTTTACTAGGAATATCAGGGATGTTGATTGGTGCTGGAGAAATTCTAGGTAGAGAATTAAGTCTCAAAATTGATTTTTTAATAAGTGTTATATAGGTGTTCCAGACCATACGCGTATTTGGACCGTACGCGTACGGTCCAGACCGTATGCGTATATTCATATGGTCCGACCATACGCGTACGGTCGGACCGTATGAGTATACGTGTACGGTCTTCTACGAGCTGGACCATATGCGTACATTAGACCGTATGAGTACAAAGAGAAAGAAAGACACTACATTCTCTATTCAAACAAAGAAGTAAGTTACAGTGATAACTATCACTGAAAACCGTATAAATTATTAGGTCTTTATAAAAATAATAAATTACATACATAACTGAAATGAAATTAAAGAAGCAGCGAAATAAAAAAAAATATTTTCACATTTTCACACAAATTTTAAAGGTAATACATAAACTTCAGTTTTACATTAAAAAGTTTTGTAAGTGGACAGTGTAAGTGGACAGGGAGTATTCCTTTTTGGAACACTGTGCAATTTGTGCTGTTATATTTATTCAGCCGTCCCATGCGAGATTTTGGATTTGCACCCTTTTGGGGTAATTGGGAAAAATGTGTTCGTTACAGGTGGCATTCCATGATTTTTTTCTCAGGATTTTTACACAAAAAGATCATATATTTTATTTCAATTAACATTCCATTTATTGTTTAGGAAGCACTTTGTTTTTTTTATTATTTTATCTCAAATAACGTTCATTTAGTAACTTTATTTTTGAAAATCTTATTTGTTTCTGAACATAAGACCTTAATTCATTAACTAAAATTTGTATACTTTATATCAATTTATTGATATATTATCCAAGAGCACGCAAGACTTTGAAATAGCCAGACCGTACGCGTACGGTCGGACCATATGCGTACGGTCCGACCGTATGGGTATTTCGAAAAAAAATACTCGTATGGTCTGGACCGTACGCGTACGGACCAAATAACCGTATGGTTCTGAACATAGGCACTCTAACAGGGAAGCTAAGTTTTTGCTAAGTTTTAATTGAGTGAACATAATGGTGCAAAAAGATAAGTATCTGTTTCAGTAATGCAAAATTGAACTTGTAATCTTGAAAAACTTCAGAATTAAGGAAATTTAATAATATTAGATAGTTATATTTTTGTGTCGCCTGCACTCGTAGTGTGTGGTGACATATAGGGATCACTTAAGTCGTCTTGCGATGTCATTGTTGTCATTGTCAGTCCCTCTTTTTTGAAACACTTTTCTCAACAACTACAACTATTATCTATATAACTACAAATCACAGCCACTTGAAATTTTATATGTGACTTTAGTATGGGGTGCCATATTGCACTTATCAAATTCAGGTCTGTCAGACATCTACTTCTTGTTTACCGGCTTTGAATATTTTCCAACAAGTACTGTCAATGGTAAAAATTTTCTTTACACTTCTCTCAGCAACAACAAATCACAGCCACTTAAAACTTTGTATGTGACTTTAGTATGGGGTTCTTTATTGCACTTATGGAATTCAGGTCTGTTGGATATCTACTTCCTGTTTACCGACTTGGAATATTTTCAACAAGTACTGTCAATTGTGATAATTTTCAGAACACTTTTCTCAGCAACTACAAATCACAGCCACTTGAAATTTTGTGCATCTGACTTTAGTATGGGGTTCTATATTGCGCTTATCGAATTCAGGTTTGTCAGACATCTACTTTCTGTTTACTGACTTGGAATATTTTTAACATAATGCCAATAGTAAAAATTTTCGTAACATTTTTCTCAGCAACCACTTGAAATTTGGTATGTGACTTTAGTATGGGATCTCTATTGTGCTTATTGATTTCAGGTCTGTCAGACATTTGTTTCCTGTTAACTGACATTGAATATTTGCAATGTACTGCTGATTGTAAAATTTTCAATGTGCTGCCAATAGTAAAAATTTTCGTAACACTTTTTCCAGCAACTGCAAATCACAGTAAATTGAAATTTGGTGGGTGATGTTAGTATTGGAGTCCACATTGGACTTATCAAATTAAGGTCTGTCAGACATCTACATCCTGTTTAACAACTTAGAAATTTGACAACAGCAGGCAACACAAGTCTTCCATGGAAGACTCACAATTTATGGACATTTTGATTACTATAAATAAAATTTCTAGATTCTCATCTCCTCCTGCCCTGATTTTTTTCCAGGCCCAAAATTTTCTCTCTTTTTTTTTGGCCAATTTCTGTCAATTTCTTTAGGGATTTTTACCAAATATGGAAAAAAATAAAAAGGTAAAATTCACCCACCTGCCCCACTTTTTCAATAATTCAGATGGGAATCTAGGAATTTTTTTTTATTGTGTCCTTATGGTATATTCTTTCTTCATTTTTTTTCAGTCAATTATACCTATAAAGATCCAATGCAACAAGTGTTAAAATAATTTGGAGTAAAGGCACTTTCGCCACATATTTAGGGTTATAACAAAGAAAATGTAAGACACATGCAAAAATTAAAGATGCTGTGCACCCATGTGGATTGATAAATAAATTTGAAACTTTGCAGTGGGAAAATAAAGGTTGTAACTCAAGCACGACACATAGGACACATAGGGTTCTTCTTCATGAACCATGTGACAGAAATTGAAAGTCCATTATTCATGGCCTGTCTTAACCACTAAAATTTTATTTCCCCATTGTTTCAGGTATTATAACATATTAACAAGATGTCTAGTCTAAAATATTCTGAATCACACCCAAGCATACCAAAAATAGAGATTTTTTTTAATGTGTTTAATTTTTTTCCATATTTACATCCTGAAATAAAGCCTCTGCATAAATTTCACTGCCCATTCAATAGATAAAACAGTAAAAGGCGAAGTATAATTGAAGTGAATATTTTATTGTCCTATTTCACACTGAAATCGCTAACATATGCTCATGTGAAAATAACCCAATATATGGTAGCTTTATATTTTTGTTTATTTTCCAGGTGGTGCTATGTTTGGATTATTTGGTAAAAGAACAAACAAATATGGACGGGATCCTATTGTTGTATTAGGTTATATCTGTCACATGGCCAGTTATTATCTTGTATTTGTAAATCTACCTCAGGAATCACCATTACAGGCTTCAGATGGAGCTACATACATGACTTCAAAGTAAGTCAAATATTTTGGAATATGCTCAGATATTAGACATATTGTTTTGCTTATGTTGCACATTTTAGTATTGGAATAGATGTACAATGTTTTTGTTACAGCCAAAATTCAATTCCTTGAACTACAATAGCTTTAACATCATGGATTTCTAGAACACTTTAGTTGTCCCTATTTTCAAGTTTATACTGCAACCTCTCTATTTGCGTAAGGAAACTACATTGACTATAACACCTTGTCAGTGACGTCAACAATGTATTTCCGTAGTAATTGTTCATTGACGTTGCAAGAAAGCATGGATTCATCACAACCTAAAGACGCTCGCTTTACTTTTGAAATTGTCATTTCCACCGATTTATTCTACCTAAACTTTTGCACGTTATAGTTGCAGTATAAACACAATAATAGTACACTGACTTGACATAAACGGGATATAAGGATTCGGCTCAAAACGGTGAAAATGCTCGCCAAAGGGTCGCATTTCCCCGTGTTTCTAAGCCTCATCCTTATATTGCGTTTATGTCAAGTCAATGTACTGTTATTGTCTATTTATACATACTTTGACCATGATAGCTCGACTATTCATCTGGCTTGAACAGTTGTCATAGGCCCCTTGGGTGTTTGATCCAATGAATTTTGACTCTTTTGAATCAACAGTTAATATGATAATTTTGGTACCAGTATATTTGTTGCAAAATTAGCAAACATTTTCATTCCTTTATAACTGCTAAAGTAAAATGAAATATTCAAAACAGCTAAGTTTGATGTTCACCCTTATTTTGATGTATATGACTAGTTAAGTTTAAAATAAAGTTTCAGCAAAATTAATCTCAGCTGTTAGTCTATTAGTGCTGGCAGACATGCTTGCAAAGGGCCTGGCATCAGAATTTGGGTTCTGGATGACAACTCGAAAAGTTCAAATGAAACGTTGATACCATTGTTATGTATCAGGAGGAGAGGAATCCTATAAATTTTGGAGAAAGTGGGTCAATGTTTACAGTCACATTGATCGAAAATAAATAATAATTCTGAAAAATTTGGTTTTCAGATGATATCTCTAAAGTAAAAATTTCATTTGAAGAAATTTTTGATGAAGGGGTGAATCTCATTTTTTTGGGGGTCCAATTTTAAAACAACACCCTTTTTATTGGATTCCTGATAATACATGTAGAAAAAGCAAATACAGTAACAAGTAGACTTTGAAACCTTTTTTTTTTAGCTTGAAGTTGAATGGGTAAGGATGATGAAATTAGCACTTTCACAAAATACTCAAATTTGCTCTCTTCTTCAAATTGTAGTAGGATTGGTTTCTTTGGTTTCATTTGACTCTCACTTTCCATAGTATGTTGACAGATCTTGTAAAGCCTACTTTAGATCTATAAGGGGCCGAAATTTGTTTGGTTTGTTTTTAATATATACAACAATAAGTCAGTGAAATTTTGTTTCACATGGGTTTCGTTTAAGCTGTGATTTTGATTATTTTCATGACTTTCCCCTTAAATAACAAGCTGATATTGATATTAGTGTTGAGAAATTTGGTGGAAACTAACAATGAGGTAGGGGAGATAATCAAATATATTAAAAAATTCATTCTTTTCTTTGGATTTTTAGAAATGCTAAGAAAACAAAAATGATTGAAATTTTATATAGAATATCTCTATTATTTGAATAAAAGACAAAGTCACACATATAAAGTGGTAGTATAGTGGAAAATGAACATTTTCAAATAATACAAGTATCGGGTAGTTAAGGAGGTAGACCTAGGTTAAGGGACATAACTCTTACAAATCATGTGTATGTTTGCTTAGACAATTTATATACATGTAAGTATATTCTAAGCTTCTAAGTAACATAGATGATTTATTTTTATTCTTTTTCACCTAAATGCTTAAAAAGCATCAATGAAACTGCCTGTTTCAAACATCTTACTGATTTAAAGAGTTATCTCCCGTAACCTAGGTCTACTACCTTAATACATTGTATCAAATTTTCGATCAGTTTTTGTTTCAACTTGTATTTGAAGAACTAAGTCATTATCTATCGCAGGAAAAATTTGATGTGGAATATGTAAACAATGCAATTTTATTTTTATTTCAGTAAAATTATTGCCATTTTATGTTCATTTTTGCTGGGATTTGGAGACAGCAGTTTTAATACACAGGTAAGGTCTTTTTTGACTTCACTTAAATATGGTTTCTGAGTTGACTTCCTTTATACTCTACATATTATTATGTCTCTTTATTTTGATGGGTTGAGAAGCTTTATTGAGATTTAGAAGCAGTAAATATAATATTCTCTATTAATAGTTATAATACTGATAATATTAAAAGATGTCAAAGCAGTAATTTTAACTTCCTCTGTCGATGATAGCATTAATACTAAATGAAGCATGTCAAATTTGTAATATGGATTTATCTGTTAGGATTTCTTTGGATCAGGAAGGTTGGCTACTCTGCAGATTTTTTTTTTTTCAAACTAAACTTTAAGGATTGTTTCATTACAAAAATCATCAGTGAATTCTAAAATGTGACATTATTTTTTTGAATAAAATAAGCACATTCTTCATATCATTTGAATGAAAAATAAACAAAAAGTACTTTATCTAATACTATCAGATGTTGTGCTGTTCTTATGGTATTAAGGCTATAAGAGTCCACTTAACCAGCTAATTACTGTGTCAGCATTTGTTTTTATACCCCGCCACACGAAGTGGCGAGGTATTATGTGATACCCTCAGTAGTGTGTCCGTCCGTCCATCCCCCGAAGGTTTCTGACTGATAACTTGTGAACACTAACACAAGATCTTCAAACTTGGTATGCAAGTTGTTTACCACAAAACTCAGGACAAGTTCGATTTTGGGATCAGAGGTCCAAAGGGTTCTTGAGTTATGCCCCTTGAAACTTTGAAATTTTGTGAATTTTAGGGTTTCTGACTAATAACTTGTACACGAAATAACACAAGGTCTTCAAACTTGAAATGTATGTTGTTTACCACAAAACTCAGGTCAAGGTCGATTTTGGGCTCTGAGGTCCAAGGGGTTCTGGAGTTATGCCCCTTGAAACTTTGAATTTTAGGGTTTCTGACTGATAACTTGTGAATGAAATAACACAAGGTCTTCAAGCTTGGTATGTAAGTTGCTTACCACAAAACTCAGGTCAAGATTGATTTTGGGTTCTGAGGTCCAAGTTAGTGAATTTAAGGGTTTCATACTCATAATTTGTGAATGAAATAACATACTGGCTTCATGAAATAACATACTGGCTTCAAACTCTGTATGTAAATTGTTTACCACAAAACACAGGCCAAGTACATGTATAACTTTGGGTTCAGTGGTACACATAGTTCTGGAGTTATGCCCCTTTTAACTTATACATTTTTTGGTACGTGGGGTGGGGGGTATCATGTAATGCCCCACTACTATTTTTGTTAATATACAAGGGTGGCAGTGCACTTGTAAATTCTTGCCATACCTGATTTCACTCCTTAAAAATAATTTGATTTGAACTTACTGATGATTCTCTTTCAGCTTTATTCCATATTAGGATTTATGTTTCCAGAAGACAGTTCACCAGCTTTTGCCTTATTTAAATTTGTACAGGTATGTTTATAGCCCTAAAATGAAAACTTGCTTATAATTGAATCAAGGTCCTAATCCTCTTCAATGCAAGAGTAAAAGTCATATAAAATCTATTTTAAATTGATGTTATGAAGTTTGAGCAACTACCGGTATGTCATGTTTCCTTTACTTAAGTTTTATTTTTCAGTGACTCTGTAAATTATTACTCGGTGTTTAGTTCATTATGCACAAAATCAACAATATCTTATTATATGATTCTTCTTAGTAGACAACATATAATTGCTTATATGTTTATTTTATTATTGATAAAACATGCTGCAGTTTTAGAAGTGAAATTACTTCATTTCTACTTTACACTTTGAAAAATAATACAAGTTGAAATACATACATGTGTAAATACCAAAGATACTGGAAGTTAATAGAAAAAAGAAGGGAAACGGGGAATGTGTCAAAGAGACAACAACCCAAAGGGGAGTAATAACAACTCAAAGCCACCATAAGATCTTCAATGAACGGTGAGAAAACCCCACACCCAATGGCAAATAGTTTTTGCAAATGACCACTTTTACATCTTATGTCTCTTCAGTGCAGATCAAATGAAAACATTTGGAAGACCTTAATTGAAAAAAGTGTAATGTAATTGTTTATAGAGAACAAATAGTCAATATGATCTAACTGAAAGTTAAATTCAGCTAAGGACAAAGCTATGCACTGGAGATTTCTAAATTTTAGATATTGGAATTTTTCAAATAAAATTGGTCTTTGGGCCAGCACTAAAGTGCTGACTACTGATTATGTAATTTTTCAGGCAAGAGAAATCTGTGTTTACTTTCATGTTAACTGGAATAAAATTTTGAAGTTAACTAAAATGAAATTTTTATGTTAATTCCTATAAATTTTTGTGTAATTGCAGTAAAATGTTTTTCGTGTATTTCAGTCATTAACAGCAGCAGCTGCCTTTTTCTACAGTGACTACCTCATCCTACATTGGCAGTTATTAATACTTGTGATATTAGGAACTCTGGGAACTCTGTGTTTCTGTACAGTAGAATGGGGTTGTACTAAAGCATACAGAGAGGGATATAGGACTATATAATGTAAGATATTTGGTATATTTCCTTCGCTATGAACATTTTGTATGTACACAATAAGTAGGGCTTTAAAAATGACTGAATAAAAAACTAGAAAGGGGGATGAATTAAAAAAAAAATATCAGGTAAAAAAATAGCTGTCTACACTGAAGGCATATCAGTAAAAAAAATCAAACTCTCCATACAAAAATCTATGACCTATTGTTTGAATTGGTATTTCATTGTGAAATAATATACTTAAATGTTTGATATAGGTAAGATATTTAATTGTTTCTTTGTTTAATATTTGGATGTAAAAAATGTCTGAGTTTTAAACATTTCATATAATAGTAATTTTCTATAAAACCACATTTTCAGTAGGTTAACTTGAGAACCCACTAAAACCCATCTAGCATATGAAAGATTTATAATTGATGAACTAAAGGTCCTTTACAAAGATTGCTCATTTCGTTCTGATCAGATAAAAAGCATGGCCACAAGCGGGGAACATACATGTAGTTTAACATTGGATCCTATGGGAAAAATTACATTTTCATCTTCTCATCTGAAACTGCAGAAGCTTATTCAACCAAATTTTACAGGAAGGATTTACAAAAGGTCCTTTACAAAGATTGCTCATTTAGTTCAGATTCAATAAAAAAACATGGCCGCCAGCACGGAACAGGTTAACATTGGACCCTAAGGGAAAATCACATTTTCATCTCCTCTGAAACCACTGAAGCAAATATAACCAAACTTTACAGGAATGATGTACTAAAGGTCCTTTAAACAGATAACATTGTCCGATTTCAATGAAATTTGATTACCAAATAGATATTGATGTTGCGACTTCAAAACCAATGCTGAAAATTGTTGTTGACTGCCATTTGCAAAATGACGTCTCGACTTCAAAACTGGTGTTGAAAGTGGTCCTTAGCAAGAACCTTTTTTGTCTAAAAAAAGCCCAACAAAGAAATATAGTAAAAGATGATCAGACTTTAAAAAAAGTTCAAGATATTGGAGGTGTTCGAGCTACAAAAGTTTGAGAAACTGAAGATCAACTGTATAACTTACAATGTTTCCTTGATTAAGGCAACTGAAAGCCAGGTGAGCGATACAGGCTCCTGGGAGCCTCTGGTTTTGAAAAATTATTGGTATGGCCCTCTTAGCAGAAAGTCCACTGGATTGGCTGCAAGATAGTCAACTTTCCAATCTGTGAAACACTTGAAAGAATATAAGTTTGTATACTAGGAAAATATTTGTATGTTTATATCATATAAATTTACATATTGAAAGTTTAATTATGTGTGGATCTTGCAGTCATCAAGAATGGGACTGTGAGACAGTGTCAGTAAAAGGCCAATCAGTAGTGTTTTTTTCTAATGGATCAAAATTGAAAAAAAAAGGAATTGGGTTTTTTTTTCAACAAACCCGCTAGTATTTTCCAAAATTTTGTTCAACTGATAAGGCGATGTCAAATTAATCAGCAGATTGTCATTCCCTGCCCACTGCACCAAAATCCCTTCACCCCATTTTATTTTCATAGCCCTGCAAACGTTCATTCCTTCGTCCATCTGTCCACACTTTATGCAAGTGCAACTACTCTTAAATCATATGAAGGATTTTAACGAAAATTTAATGTAAAGGAAGGAATAAAATTATTGTCCAAAACCAGGAAGGGGGATAATTTGATTTTTTTTAGTTTTCATTGATTCCATCTACACAGGCTACCTCGATAGCTCAACTCTCTTTAACTGCTTAAATGATTTTGGTGAAACTTAACATTATGTAAAGGATGGACACTATATAGAGATGTTAATGAAGGATAAAATCATTGTCAAAAACCAGAAAGGGGATATAATTTGACTTTGAGATTTCATTGATTCCATCAGCACATATTATCTTGTAAGAGTAACTCATCTTAAATCACAAAAAGTAAATGTAAAAAAACGAAAACATTGAAAATCAAATACAGTATAAAATTAACATTTCAATAAACACTAAAATGTAACCTGCATATGGCAAAATAAGCTGTTTTACAGTAAAATAGGGAAAATTGTTTACTCATGTTTATCACAATAAGAAATCCTTATTTCTGGCTGTCATTACACATTGCTACTCACTCATAGATGATTATTCTGACATTGCATATTCAGTGATTATAGATAAATCAAAATTACATTATTGTATGCTTATAACAATGACTTGTATGATTTTATGTTACAACTTGGAAAAATTTACTGGTTTTTCTTATTTTCTAGGTAAACTGAAAAAAGAAGATACAACTGAGATTTCACTAAGAACTATGCACTGAAGACTGTGATAATATTATTGTTATTTAAAGGACCATGTAGCTAGCATGGACTTAATTTTATGTGCAATAATTATGACATATGTGATAAGAAAATCAATTTATCCCGTTCCTTACCATATTTTATCCACTAGAGATGGTTTAATTTAAAAAAAACTGCGAGGCTTGCAGAGCTTTGTAAAATATTTTAATGTAACTATTGAGAGTGGATAAAATATGGTCATAATTTGTATTAAGTGGTGTACTCTTTTACTATGATAAATGATCAACACCTAGAATTCTATTTTGAATAGATTGTGGGGAAAATAGCACAGTGCTTTATTCAACATGAAAATTCATCAAACGGGTCAGAACCATTTTTAACTTCACATATCATTAGAGAAATACATGTACATGTATATTCTTTTAGGATTGCTTTAAGTTTATTTTAATACTGAGATATATATACTTGGCAAAAAAAGTTAAGGATCAAATTAATTTAAATTCACATATCTTTATTATCGTCTTGAAGCATGGGCATAACCATTGTTCCAATCAACTGAACACTTTGCACAGTGTATACACTCACCATTATGAACATTTTCTGCAATTTTTCGACTTTTCAAAATTTCTCATTTTTGAGAATCCAAAAATCATGTTTTTGCAAAAAAAATATGATTTTGACATTTTTGTCAAGTTGTTCAATCTTTTGACTGCCTACAGACTTCCATTCACTAAAAATTGTTGAAAAGTGGCAAGGAAATTGCTATTCACATAAGGGTACACATTTTTTCCCATACAAGAATTTCCACATTTGTTTGGGTCATTTTTAACCGGGTTTTCCCGTTGGGAAATCTGGTTATTGAAATGCTTATGTACGGCATTTGGGCGGGCCGCTGCCAGATCTTGTAAGTGCAACTCCTCTGGAACCGTACAACAGAATTTCATGAAACTTTGTATGTGGCAAGGACATCAAATGTAGATGTGCATATTGTCAGGTTTTTTTCATCATACAATTTTCCGGGAGTTATGCCCCTTTGAACTTAGAAATTTATAGGTGTTTTGACCATATGCTTGTAAGCGCAAGTCCTCTTTAACCATTCAACAGAATTTCTTGAAACTTTGTATGTAGCAAGGACATCATATGTAGATGTGCATATTGTCAGGGATTATTCATCGTACAATTTTTCCAGGAGTTCTGCCCCTTTGAAGAAATCTACAGGAGTTTTGGCCATGTGCTTTTTGTTTGACTTTTAAGTAAAGTAACTATTCAGTGATTTTTAAGAGTTATGGCATACACTGCACATAATGAGAGGAGGTATAAGTTAAACAGCTTTTCAAACAAGTACTTATTTCTGCATTCAAATAGTGAAGGAAAACCCAGTTTGATGTCTTGTCGACATCCATTTCTTGTCAAAATTTGGAAGGGTATGGCGCTCAGATTAAACATTTTGACTTAACAGCTTCGTTTGAAACATCAACATGTGGAAGAAAACGCCTCATTGCATCAGTTCCTGACAGAAATTTGATTAGTTTTTAAGGCGGATAAATTTTTGGGATAAAAATGCAAATTTCAGTAATTTGTGTTTTCCTAATAGGAGGCATGACAAGATGGAAGGTTGACGCCATAGACTTCCTTCAAGTGTCTAACCCAATAATCTCAAAAACATCAGACACGAGGATCCACGATTAATTTGATCTTGTATGATCATTTCAAGTTAAAATGTGTTGTAAAACTTGATACATTTGTAATGGAAATGAAAAACCTTGATCCTTAATTTTATTGTTGAGTATATCTTCTTCTGTCACAACTTAGGCTTTAATTGAGATCCATTTTTTTATATTGTTGATAATTACAGCAAAAGTTGTCTTCATTTCTTATGATTAAATGATTTTAAATTTGTCACATGTACTAAATATGGTTGGCTGATTTGAAAACTTTTAAAAGGCTTATTCCTAAAATATCAAAATCAACTAGCTCAATATTATGACAAATTGCATTCAACTTTAACGCAAAGTGAAAAGTATTTATTTGAAATGAATAAATCAGTGGTTTTCCCAATGTATAATATTCTTTTTTTTGTCAATATTGGTATAAAATGCATTATGTATGTGTGGTGAGTACCTCTTGTTTTAGTGAAGTATGTTTGTTTTGTAATTGTTTCATATTTTCAGTTCTATAATTGAGTTGCCTCCATTTCACAGCAGTATGACATATTGGAATCTTTATCTATGTTCTGGGATTGTTTTCTTCTCATAAATTTGTATATACAATTTTTCTTGGGGGAAGCATAAGATATTTATTCCTAGTATTTGACACACAAGCTTTGTATATAGAACAACATTGTAAAACAGTTCCATTATTGCTGCATGTCATCCTTCTATTTAGTGAAAACCATGTACCGGGTATGTCTTTCTTCAAAGACTTCTCTTATCACTAAGTTATCTTGTGACCGCTTACAAATTTATTAGATTAATTAGATAGTATAGTAGATGTAGTGTATTGTCAAGATGTAGCAATGAAATTTGTCAAAATAAAACTGGTGCTGTCTTCATCTTACTGTAAGATATTTAAAAAAAAAATTTCAACTATTAAAGGCCTCTTAGTGATTTCAAAATGGACAATAATAGTTCTGTTATTTGTGTTATGTTTGAGCATGTACATGTATACAGAGGTTTTGTCATATGTAAATCTGCCATAAATTTTATCCTCATACTATTTAATGCAAAGATTTCAAGTCATGAGATGGATCGTGGGTATTTTTTTTAACTTAAAAAAAAATGTAAATTTATCTTGCCTATATATTTTACAAAATTAACAAAACATGCAAATAATTGAATCGTCGAAATTTATGTAAAATTAAAATTATATAAGCAAAGTTTGTAATGAAAGTTTTAAGTTTTTGGCTGTCCACAAGGAATTGGGGAAAAAGTGTAAAAACTAAAAGTTATTCTAATTGACAAATTTTACAGAAAGCTTGTATAGGAATTAAACAAAAAAAAATCTCAGGCTTAAAAAATTCAAAATGACAACTGGTAACATAGTAGCAAAAAGGCAGAAAAATGAAAGTGCTATTGGTATTGATGCAAATGATATTTGACTGAAAGGTTGTTTGCAAGGTGTAGAAGGAGGGAAATCTGTGTTCTCTAAGGTTGCTTCAGAACGTAATGTTCCATTTTCAATCGTATTAGAGCGAAAGCCACATACAAACAAAAATCCATGCATTATGATTTTTACGGGTAGATATATAATAATTTTACTGTTATTCAATCGTATTAAAAAAAATAATTGATAGATTGGTAATTAATTCCTCTGAATTTGTAAGTTTGTTAGATAGTTCATTGTGTTTGTACAGTAAAAGTTGTAAATCATATTCCAATTCATTGATTGCATCATTTTTTTATGAAGAGGGGAAATATTTCATGGTTTTACATTAGCAGAAGACTTGTAGCATATGACTAGAAATTTTGTAGAAGGCTAGTAAGCTTTAAATTTGGTTGCCCTTTAATTAAGAAAAAATTGAAATCCTCAAAACTTGTAATTAATTTTTGGGCCAGTAGCCCCTCATTTTATTCATAGAGTTGACCCAGGTTGATCTATGTTTTTGCTGTTCTTCCCACATGTAGTCATTACTTTCTTCGTTTTTGACAAAAGATTGTTCTTGTTCACAGTTCAATTTGAAGTGAAAGTATCCTTGTTCAATATATGTATGCACTTCTTTCAAGGGACTTTAATGACCAAGTTATTTAGTAGTTTTGACAGCTATTCTCTGTTTTATGATGTCATATCTGAAGGGAGGCATTTGATTTACTTCTGAACTACTGTAAACCCAGAAATTTTCGCACCGTCTTTATTTCGTGGTAAATTGACAGGATTTTAGTTCGCGCAGTTTTAAATTTGCGCTGCCAAATTGTTGACCATTGACGTCAATAATAGACAAGTATATTTGCACCGTTTATTTTCACGCTTCCATTTCAAACGAGAAAATAACGAAAATAAAACTGCCGTGAAAATTTCCTGGTTTACAATATATGATAAGGTTTGTCATGGGTTCAAAGTCATAAGTTCCACAGAAGAACACATTTCAGAAAGGATATATATATAGTATATCCTTCCGAATCAAGTGGATTACGATATTTCTCCAGTTCGAGATAGTTAAATTTGTGATTTTCAACATGCAAGCTTTAGCGAGCATGTTAAAATCAGAAATTTAACTATCGAGAAATGGAGAAATATCGTAATCCACGAGAAAACGGAAGGATATATTGTTTCTCCAATGACTTTTACTGTGTTTCAGGTGCATATTCAATGGTTCAGCACGCGGTTGTCAACGTTTGCCGCGCTATCTGAAAGCGTAGTAACGATGACGTCACAATAGACTTTATGAATGAAATGAAACGTTGCGGGAAACATCACGCAGAAATTTAACCAACGTGTGGATTAAAAATAATACTTATTCTTAACCAACTGGGTTAACACGCTAAGAATTGGAGAAATAATATTATGACAGTATTATTATGCTTCTTGGAATGAATTAAAGATTTATACAGGTGTAGAAAGTTGGGTACATGTTTATTCTTAGAAAGCAGAGTCATAGGGTTTCTATTATCTCACAAATGTTTTCCTTTGGCAATTTTCTTTTAATACATACCATAATTTCTGGCCCAGGCATGTGACCTGCTTTTAAAGATTTCAAAAATTTTTTATATATCTGTTGAATTGTAAATGCTGAACTTCATATTATAAATGTTAATTTCTTGAGGCAAGACCATTCAAATGGAACCAGGATATGTCACCTCTTGACCTTGGCTCTAGCACATGGCCTTCTTTTACCTACTTTACAAAAATGTAAACAAAATTGGTACTTCATTCATGATTTATCCTTCATATTTCAGATGGATTTTCCTTGTTGCATGATCTTTCCACGTCAGAATATTTGACATTGTATAAACCATGACCTTTCCACATCAGAATATTTGACATTGTATAAACCATGACTTTTGCATGCAACTTTTTTTTTTAATTTAAAATTGGGTATGGCCTATGAATGGTAAGTGACAATATGCTTTTACATTTACAAATGTACCCCTGGTGTTGAGTCTTTTCAGTTAGTACTAGAATTTATACATTGTACATTGTAAATGTTTATAGACTTTTTTCCAAGCTGCCAGGGTGCCTCAACAAACTTATTTTGTTTTTCATGTCATATATAACTTTCATGACAATTGTATTTAAAGCAGAATATGATATGTTTATGAAGTTTGAATTGTTCATGGGCTTTTTCAGCCATTTCATTCATGTGTTTTCAGATGTGATATTTTATGATCATGGCATAAGGATAAACATGTATACTAGTAATTTCAAGAAAATAAAATCTAGTCATTAAGTACACTTTTTATTTACTATAACGTATGTCAATTTTGCAGACCAAACCACAAATTTGGGTATTTGTCAACGTCAGCTAATTTGCAATTTTGGAGAAAAATATTAAGTGTTACTTCTTATTAAAAAAATATTTTTAGGCAGCCATGTGTTTACTCTGTATGTAATGTGAGTCTGGTTTCTTATTGGCAGCAATTATCCTCTCGAAATTAATCTGATTTGATCAAATTCTTTATAATGATAATGTCTGTTTATTGATAACATGCTTTCATTGAATAATCAAGCTATATGTGATTATCTGCATCTTATACATTTAGAAGAATTTGTCAAAAAAGCCACTACAGAAACCCACATATCTGCTTCATATTTAGATATAAATTTCAGAATCAACAGCAAAAGTCTTGTGACCAAACTTTGTGAATTCCTAATTATGAACTTTTCTTCGTGGTTTCTAATTTTTCCTGGTAATTGATTCAGAATATTATAGAGCCTGTTCTAGCTGGTTTTCTGTTCAATAGTTGAAGCTTTTACACACAGGTGTTAGATCAAGGATATGAAATGTCAAGGCAGAATACTTCCAAACATGTTATGGTTATCACTATGAATTGAACATTATTCAGAAGTCATAACTGATGTAAAGCTGCAGCTTTGTACATTGTTTGCATTTTCTGACGTTTACCTTTTTACACAAACTTGTAAATGGGACCATCACAGGACCATTATTATAACTAAGTATAATTCCAATTTGTCAAGTAGTTTCAGAGTTCAATGCTTTCCCATAGAAGTTAATGATCAGCAAGCTCAGTATGTTCAGAATGCAAACAATTTATGGGAGACATTTAAAATATCAAATATTTTTGTCTAGTAAAGTAAGTGAGAACCGAACCGTCAGCCAAAAGAACGAACATTCCATGGACAAAGGTAACATCGGAAACGCTTAGAAACAAGGACACCACTTCAGTACGGGACAAAAAAGAAAAATAAAGACACACATACAGGTGAACAACACGGACCCAATAAAATCCATGAGTGAGATCAAAAGACCACAAGCCCTTGAGGAGTGTATGAGTTGTGAGATGTAAACTCCATATGCTGTAGCTTTTGGAATGTTGCTACAAAGAAAAGGGAAGCTGACTATTGGAAAAGTGAAGTCAGCGCGTTTGTCATACAACCTAGTTTAGTGTACCTATGTTGTCAATTTCAAGATGATGGTCAAGGAATGAGCTCGAGGCCGATTGGAAGTATCGGTAGTATCCCTCATTTCAAGCTCTTTTGCATAAATAAGATGATGAAAATCACCAAAGCGAGGGTTATTTAGTGATAAAATATCATCTATATAAGGGAAGCTAAACTTAAAGGACTGGTCCAGTTTTTTGTCTTTATTCTGAAGAAGCCCATTAATGAATTTTGCCTCATAAGAGTGGATAAACAGATCGGCTAAAAGAGGTGCACAGTTTGTGCCTATTGGAATTCCGATGGTCTGTTGAAAAACAAGTCCTCCAAACTTGACAAATATATTTGCAATCAGAAACTAATGCAGTCAAAGATACCATAACATGTAGGGATGTACATTACAATTGCTGTTTTGGAAGTAGGACTTGCTTTGAAAAGAAAACTGGTGTAGAAATTCATCCTAATGCAATAAAGATGGATGCAAATTTAGAATTTAGTGGAAGATGAGCATTCAAGAATTTTTTCGGTGTGGAGGGTTATTTATATATCTTTTTGAGGATTTGGCCAATTACAGACAACAGAATTTGACATGCCGGTCTGAAAATGAAATCAAAGCTATTTAACTAATCATGCATGTGTTGAAGGGTATGTCATGTACCAAAGAAATATTATATATTACACAGTCTGTTACTGACTTAGTAAGGTATACACATGATCAGTAAATTTTATATTGTCTGAGAACGTAGCTCGAGGTCCAATATTAAATTTATTAACCGTATTTCCATAATAGGTTACTAACATACTGTGTAATGTTTATGTCCTACCAATAGTTCAGTACACATGCGAGAATTATTTTAGAACACCTGCAAACATATTGAATTTATATATACGATGACAGCTTGTAATTGCTGCCACTGATGTATATATTTTAATCACAAATATGGAATAAATATGGTCAGCATGTGACGCCTTTTGACCAATTAATGATTCGGGAATTCAATTACTATAGATAGGAAGGATATAGAAATATATATTCAGAATTGGAGTCTATTGAAAACAAGAGCTGCTGCTGAATTGCGGTGAGCTACACCCCTCTTATTGAATCCTGAATCAATATGATAAGTGCAATTGTAAGTTTATAACGACACAATATAGATTTAATCACAGTACAAGTGTGAATACAATTATATAATCTTTAACCAAGAGGCTCTCAAGAGTCTGTATCACTCACATGGATTATGGCTGATGATAGAAAGATGAATGGCATTTCCAAAAGGGTTTGATCGGATGCAAACATGTCAGACTATTTTAAAAAGGGAGAAAGTTAGATTATGGTTCCACTATGCCCAGTGGTGTTAGAGGAAAAAGACCTTTGAAAGTGTTTCAGTAGGGTCCAATGCTAAAACTAAGTTCCCTCGGGCAGCAGTGTTGGATATAGCCTGTACTGCAAAACCTTTTTGAAAAGTATTTTTGTGGCCAAGTCTTGTTCTAATTGCTGCAGAAGTTTCAGAGGAGATCTTATAATGTGCTTTCTATTATGGTCAAATGATAAAACTATGTTGTCTGCTGGCGGTCATCTTGGATATAAAGCAGACCGTGCACGCACCTCTTAAAGATAAACAAAGCTGGCACAGTCCTTTGATTTCAACTTCACTTATATAGATGATATTTTATCACTAAATTGCTCTCGCTGTAGTGATTTTCTTCATCTTATACGTCAAAAGAGATCGCAATTAAGGATGCCAGAGATGCTTTCACATCGACCTCTTTCCTTGACCTTCATCTTGAAATTGAGAACAGAGACACACTTCAAAATAGGCCGTATGACTAAGTGGCCAGTCAAGGACCTTTCTGTGATCAAATTTACCTCCAGTTGGAAAAGGGATTTCAGATACCTAATATTTTAAATGGAATTCAATATTAACTATGTTCTTGCTGGTGGCCATTTTGAATGAGGTAGGGATCTACAGGGTACTTTTTTGTAGGGACCATCAAAGGCGTAAAATAAGAGAGAAATACTTATATGTCCTTTGGGCCATCTAATTTAGACTTGTAGTTTCTGAGAAGATCTTTGAATGTGTTTTCCAAAAGGTCAAATGCTAAACTATATTACTGCTGGCAGCCATACTGGACGAGGTGCTGACCTCCCGAAAACCTTTGCTTGAACGTATATGTACCATCATAGTACTATTGTGCTCTAATCAGTTGGACAAGTGGTTTCTGAGAAGATGATATTCTTATGTTTTGAATGTGAAAGATGATATTCTTATGTTTTAAATGTGCTATCCATTTTGACCAATTTAAGACCACCTTTCAAAAATGATTTTGGCAGATTTTCTTCTTATCTAGATAATAAATACTGCTGAAATCTAAACATTGGAAGATCCCTTTCTAAAAATATTTGGGCGGGGTTTTCTTTATGAACCAGTAATTCTGAAAACAAAAAAAATGATATTTATCACAATACTTCTTCTCTAAAATGCCAGTTTCCTTGTTTGTTTTTCATGGCAACTGAAACTTTTCTATTCATTACAACCAATATCGGACCACAAATGCAAAAAATGGACTTGGATTCCATTTATGATCTAGATAATACAAATTGATGAAATTAAAACTATCCGAGTCCCCCTTTTAAAAAATTAACAGGGGTTCCCCTTATAATCTAGTGTATACATATTACTAATTATACTACTTGAACTCTACGTTAAGAGGAATCCAAAGAAAACAAAAGGCTTTCAAACACCTGTACCTTAAATAACATAGACAGTCTATGTAAAAGAGGAGAAAGTTAGACTATGGTTCCATTATGTCCAGTGGTGTGAGAGGAAAAGACCTTTGAAAGTGTTTTAGTAGGGTTCAATGTTAAAACTAAGTTCCCTCGGGCAGCCATGTTTGATATGGTCTGTACCTGAAAAAAAACTTTTTGAAAAGTACATTTGTAGCCAAGTCTTGTTCTAATTGCTGCAGAAGTTTCAGAGGAGATCTTATAATGTGCTTTCCATTATGGTCAAATGATAAAATGTTGCCTGTTGGCGGTCATCTTGGATATAAAGCAGACCTGAAAACACCTTCTTCGAAGAGACCAACCAAAGACTATTGTTGCCAAATTTGGTTGCTAATGGCTTAGCAGTTTGGGAGAAAAAAATTATTGAATGTGTTTTCCCAAAGGGTCCAATGCTAAAATGCGACCTTCTTGGATATAGCTCTGAATTGATAAACACCTTTTTGCATAGGACCAACCAAGGACTATGGTGGCCAAGTTTGTTCCAGTTGACTGTTCGGTTTTAGAGGAGGAGATTTTTTAATGTGTTTTCCATAAAGCCCTTGTGTCGAATTTGCATATAGCGCGGACCTGAAAAACACCTTTTTTTACAGAAAACCACCCAAGAACTATTTTCGGCAGGTTCTGTTCCAATTGGCTCAGGAGTCTCAGAGTTGATCTTTGAATGGGACTTTTCATAGGTTCCAATGTTTAAAGTATGTTCCCTGCTAGCAGCCATTTTGGATATTGGTTGGACCTTAAAAACGCCCTTTTCACCGGGGAGATCCCAAGAACTATTATAAGAAAGTTCTGTTCCAATTGGCTCAGCAGTATAAAAGTACCAAGTCGGTAAACGAGAAGTACTAATGCAATGACACAGTAGAGTACCCATACTGAAGTGCAATGCAAGTAACAGTTGGCAGTGAGTTGCAGTTGCTGAAGAGGGTATTTTTTTTTTGGAAATGAAAGTAATGAAATACTAAGTCGTTAAACAGTTTCGTGAAGGCCATAATAAGCCACAGTATAAGACCCAATACTGAAGCTATAAATCAAGTGCATGTGATGTACTGTTGCTGAAAAAGGAAAAGAATAGTAAACAAGAGACTTTTGAGACCCTGTTTCGCTCACCTAGGCCATGGTTGACATAAAAAGTCAACAAATTTCAATGTTTAAATCAGTGTCTCAGTTGTAAGCAGATGACAGAGACATATAATTAAGATGTATGTCTCTGTTGATAGACACTGATGCTTTACTGATTTAAGGTTAAGTTATGTTTCCCACTGAATGGAATGTGGATACTTGACGCTATCATTATTACACTGTAACCCTGTTAAAGCTTTTGACTTCTCCACACTTTATACCACCATTCCTCCTGAACAATTGAAATCTCGACTGAAAGATTTAATTCATACATTTTTCTTCCGTTTAAACGGCGAACGAAGAAAAAAATGATAGCGTCTCTGATCGACGATATTTTTGTTCAGTTTGGAGGACTTGTTTTTCAACAGACTATCTGAATTCCAATAGACACGAACTGTGCACGCACCTCTTCAAAATAAAGATAAACAAAGCTGGCACAGTCCTTAATTTCAATTTCCCTTATAAAGATGACACTAAACTGTCCTCGCTGTGGTGATTTTCTTCTTCTTATATCCGAACTTTGTACTACCATTCCTCCTGAGCAACTGAAATCTCGTCTGAAAGATTTAATTCATAGATATTTTGAGCGAAGATATAAGTACATGGTATACATTGTGAAATACGACTCGGAATCACAGAAAAAGTGTACAGAGGAAGAAGTAAATAAAATGTAAGATTCTGATCGACAATATATTTGTCCAGTTTGGAGACTAGTTTTTCAACAGACAATGAATTCCAATAGGCACAACTTGTGCACCTCCTTTCGCTGACCTGTTTCTCCACTCATATGAGGCTGAATTCATCGAAGGGTTTCTTCAAAATAAAGATAAAAAACTAGCACAGTCCTTTTAATTTCAACTTCAGTTAAACTTTTTGCTTAGATTTATCCACTTGTCATTTGAAACGAATTTTGTATTGATGTGTGATATTTGATCTAAAAAAGATTTGATTTGATATATTATTAAAATTTATCTGTTTACATCTGATCGGATGCAACATAAATCAGATAATATAGTTTGCTCACAGATATTATGTCTAATTGGTTGATATTAGAAAACAGATAATACACTGACTTGCACGCCAAAACCATAAAAATGCAGATAAAAATGTATTTTCAGGTTATGCTATGTTATCTTCAGATAGTGCATGATCACCACATAATTTCACAGAGACCTATGTATGAAATATTGATATGTACTTATCAGGAGGTAATGAGGAAACTTGATCATATATGTCTGATAATGTGCGCCAAAACTACAAAAATTCAGATAAGCATTACTTGAGATAATTCTATATTATCTCATTTGTGGTTTTGGCGTGCCATAGATACTTCCAGATTAGAATGTATTATCTCTCTAATTCATAGAAACCTGCGTTAAAAAATTCTATATTTAATTATCAGAGTTAAACATATATTATTTGCACCAAAACCACAATTATTCAGATAGGCTATTAAAGCAAAGGTATCTGTCCCATAGCTTGAAGTCATCAATACTGAAGTTTTATGGTCGACATCATGATCTTTTGGACCGCTATTGGATATCTGTTTCCTATATGACAACATATCTTTTTCTTTAAAACTAAATTTTGTCTTTCTTCTACCGGATCTGACTTAACGGAATTGACATTTTGAACATGGCGGGTGTCTTCTAAGAAGCAGAAGATGCTTGCTCTACCGGTTCACCTTATTTCACCTTTTTTTTGTATTGGGACCGTATTGTTCATCTTTGTATGTGTGTATTCATTTTTCTTTTCTGTGCTGTACTCATGTTATGTCTTTGTTTCTCCGATGTTGCCATTGTCCTTGGATCACTAGTATTCGTTTATGACTGACGGTTCGTTCCCAATAACTATATTTAAGGGGATGATCTAAGGACTATTGTGACCAACTGGCTTTGTGACTTTAGAAGAGAAGATCTCTGAGTGTTTTCCCAGTGTATGTTATCAAACTATGTTCACCTCTGGTTGCCATCTAGGGTGCAATGCGGACTTCCTGGACACTGTCCAACTAAGGACCGTTGTGACCAAATATGGTTCCAATTGGCAAGGTACTTTCAGAGGAAGTGATCTTTGAACAAGATTTCCTAAAGATTCGAATATAAAACTAGTAAGTTTACAACCGGCTGTCATTTTGGGTCCGACACATTTTTTTAAATACTACATGATTCTACATGGTTTCATGGCACTATGCTTCCCCACATGGTCCAATGTTACCATATTCCCCACTGGCAGCCATCATTAATGCCATGTAGACTTGTGCGATAAGTTTTTCAAAGGGGACCAACTAAGAACCATAATGTGATAAATACGGAACTTTTGGGTCATGTTTATCACCATACAAAATATCAAGTGGGTGTGATATGCAGGTACAGAGATACACGCGACAAAAATATGTGCCGGACGGACAAACCGACAGGATGACTTGCTGACAGACGGAGGTAAAACAGTTTATAAGAGCTTTAGCGGTGCCATATTTGTAGACAAAATTTTGACCTTGACCTTTCAGTGAGGACTTTTTTAAAAGCTTTCACCTCGCTTCTAGAATTAAGTTGTTTACTGTTACGGTGGTCATGTTTTGTATGTGACTTTCCTAGGGGGAGGAGGGGGTCCCATCCCGAAATCCTGGACTTGTTTTACTCCTTTCCCGATTTCCCGGACTTAATTTTTGATAATCCCGAAATCCCGATAAAAAATGTAAAAATGTTTTGGAGAGTGTTATTCATTCATATTATTGTCCATTGTGTATGACCTTACCGGTCTACTAGTTCCTATTGTGTAACCAATTTAACAATTTGAGTAAGCTTTACCCATTATTTTTTTGACCAACTGGTGTTGCTGGACTACAACATATATTGGAAAAAAGCTTTTGTTGGGTTGCTTTTGTTAACTAATCAACACAATTAGGATCCTTTTGAATTGTCCAACAATACTATTGTATATCAATCTGTTAAAAGTATTACCTTATAAAAAGATAAATCTATTTAATTAATGAAAGAAAAAAAAATGACAATTAATTCAAATTCCCTTTATTTATATTGCAATATTTATTTTTGAATTATGTAATTTTGAGAATTTTAATAAAGTACAATATTTTTTCATTAAATGTAAACTATTTATAGTCCCTATTTTTATCAACAGATCAAGGTAAAACCTCCCCAGGCCATAACAGATTGATATAAAATAGTAATTTTGGACAATTCAAAAGGATCCTGATTGTGTTGATTAGTTAACAAAAGCAATCCACCAAAAACTTTTTCCAATATATGTTGAAGTCCAGCAACACCAGCTGGTCAAAAAAATAATAGGTACAGCTTACTCAAATTGTTAAATTGGTTACACAATAGGAACTAGTAGACCGGTAAGGTCATACACAATGGACTATAATATCAAAATCTTCACGCATTTTATTTCATTTTCAGTCCTTTATTTGGTGTTGGGAGAAAAGTTTCTGAAAGCTACATTTTCAGTAACAAAACTTTTTATGATATATCACATTTAGAATTCAGTGTAGCCCTGTAGCCCTAGGCTAGTAAATTTTAGGAAAGACTACTAGAATTTGTATCTTGGCAGTCCATAGGGCTAGCAAAATTTGGAAAATTCCTCAATGGTGAATGAAAAGATATGGAGTAAATGCACATGAGACAAAGTCTACAAATACATGGTAAAACAAGCAAAGGAACAACGCTTTTTCAAAGCTTTATTTATATCAGGCCGGTAAAATCACCATAGTGATTTCAAGCATCTTGTAGTCCTTTTGTCTACTGAGAATTGACTTTAGTGTCAAACCCTGGAATTCATTAATCTTTTGTTTAAAATCCAAAAATGAATTAGGAATGTGTGCTTTTAAAATGATTATACGGATTGTAAGCACACAAGATTATATGTTACTCGTATTGTGGAATTATATACCCTTATTTATAAGGTACTCAAATTTTCATAAAATTCATTTTAAAATGATATAGTAGTCAATGTTAATAAAATCAGAAGAGTGTGGTGGATTATAATTTTTCTTTACGAAATGGAAGAGGAAAAACAAAACAAATACATCATTTGACGGCTGCATATGTAAGCGTACTTTCTTTCCGGCGTGCAGAATTTCATATGGTCGCTTCAGGTTTTTCTCGTTTTTTTTGCAATTTTTCCTACAACTTCCACTGCGCAAAAATATGTGAAGGAGAAAACATAAACAAGGGGCTCCCAAGAACCTAAATCGCTCACTTAAACCCATGGTCTTTATAGGCGTGACTTATATGTTAGAAGGTCTCATTTTTTACACATGGGTAAAACATCATTTTCATCATCTGCTTTAAAGAGGTATATTTCCATTTACCCGTGAATTTATTTCGATCGGCACACTAATTTTGAGAATGCATTAAATCTTTTCGAAATCTGCTTTAACAGATCATCTGTAGTATACACTATTTAAATGCATTTTCGTATATTTGGATAAAAGATTCAGCCACTGAATTTGTCACTTGAATGCAATTTTGGCAGATTTTGACAATTTTTGTAGGTTTTGTTAAAATTCGTTGTATAGGACATCCAGAACCAAAATAAACTAACTTCCATTTGGAAGGGCAGATGTTTATACGTTCCCAACAAAAAATTTGGTTTTGGTTCTCAGGGTCCTTTGAGTAGTACCATCTCCTCAAACACTGTAAAATAGCTAAAATGGACACAAAAGGCTATTTACAGCCATGTTCGACTGCTAATAAGTCAGAAAACATACAAATGTGGCATATATTGATTTTGTATCTAATAAGTACACGTACCAGAGACCACCTTAAATGATTTTCGACAACATGTGAGCATATTCTGAAAATTACCCAACATATGAACAAAATTCACGCCTTAATGGCCACACTTCTTTAACTAAACTGTACTAGGATGATGTAGTAAGATCCTTTACACAGATTGCTTATTTCGTTCCGATTCTACAAAAAACATGGCCTTCAGCATGGAACTTCAGTAGTTTTGCCTTATGGGAAAGACACCATCTTCTCTGAAACTAATGAAGCAAACTTTACTTGTCTGCACTGGAATGATGTTGAGTATAGCTCAATTACAAAAATTGCTGATTTTGTTCCGATTGATTGATTGATTGAATATTGTTTAACGTCTACTGAGCAATATTTCAGCTATATCAAGACGAGAACAAGTTTGTTAATAAATAATCACTTTGGGGTATGGAAAGGATCATGGGACGGGAAATTCTGACGGCCACTGGAAAAGTAGGTTGAAATCGAAAGGGCGGGAAAGATTTTGTTCCGAACATGGTGGGTAACACAAAACTTAGTTTAACATTGGACCCTATGGGAAAATACTACCTTGATAATCTTCCCTGAAACCATTGAACCCAATTCAACCAAACAGTACAGGAATGAAGTATGGAAGTTCCTGTACAGAGATTGCTAATTTCGGTCAGATCAGACAAAAACACGACAGCCAGCATAGAACATAGCTTAACACAGGACCCAAAGGGAAAATCATTTTTGATGAACTTCATAGACACCACTTAAGCTAAATTAACCAAGCTTTACTTTACCATTAAACCCTATGGGAGAAAAATCATTTTTGTCACCAGCATAGACATGGCTAAGAAGCATTTTGTCAGGTGAGCGATTCATGCTCAGTTCATGAGACTGAGTCCTAGAGCCCCTAGACAATTATTTATAGATCTTGATCTTACTGAGTCCAATGTAAAATTTGTCTATATTTCCCATTGATGGCTTTCTTTGATGAACTGAAGACTTGCTAAGCACCATTTTAAGGACCACTGCGACCAAGTTCGAATCTACATGTATTTGGTCTCGTATTTAGGAAAGAAAATGTCCATTGTTAGAGTATATTCCATAAACTTTACAGGTATACTCTGGAAAAACATAAACATCTTCTCTGGAACTACTGTCCAATTGTAAACTAACTTAATGAAATTAATTCTTGATTGGACAACTTCAGATGGTTTCCGGCAGTACCATACCTTATCCGTGAAAGGCACCATTCAGAAGCATAACTTAACTGATCCTGTGAATAATATATTACCATACCTTATCCGTGAAAGGCACCATTCAGAAGCATAACTTAACTGATCCTGTGAATAATAGATTAAGTTTTTTTATGAAACTTCTTCTTTTATGAATAAAATTAAAGTTGGTAATAATGATATTTAGATGGTTCATTTCAAAAACGATCTCTGATATTTCTCAGCAATTTACAGCCAAATAGTTTAACATCCTAGTTTGAAAAAAAAAATCAAACATGTCATCTGAAACCATGTCAACATAGATGTCTATGGCGGAGTTGTAGCAGAGCTACGGTCCATTTAAGGCTCTTGGGATCTTCATGTTAAAAGATCACTACTGACAATTGGTACAATCTAAAGTAGAGCTCTCTTGTAACAGATTAAAAATAGAAATCTGCACCGGCATTTTGGATATCTTTGTTCATAGCTGTATGAGGAATTGAATGTGCCAAGATTTTGGCCATGAATAGTATTGAATAAAGGTCTTCGCCGATCGCAGCATGACACGACTGCAGCACGTCGAACACTGAAATTTGAACAAGTGTATAATTAAAAATGAATGAGGACACAATTAAGAGCTTGACATAGTAATTAAATGGACATAATAAGGAGCTGGACCCAGTAATTAGCTGGACAAAACTAGTAAAAATAAAAATAAGCCCTTATGATTCCTAATATAGATCGGAAATGGTAAGAGGCATGTCAAATTGGTCAACATACATGTATATGACTTTACGATTAGAAGAATCCGAAGAAATGAACACCATTAAAATCCAAAAAAACAAAGTTTTTACATATTTTGAAAATTGCGATTTCGGCCCTTTGACCCCTTATAGCTAAGAAACGGTAAAAGGTATGTCAAATCTTTTGACACACATGTACTACCAAAAGCTTACAACAAGAGGAATAAAAAAAATCCACTGAAATCTTATGAAAAATAAAGATTTCACTTTTTGAAAAAGTGCAATTTTGGGCCCTTTGACCCCTTATAGCTCAGAAACGTTAAGACCCTCACAAAATATATTTACATATACCAAAATTTTATATAAAGAGGAATCTAAAGAAAAAAAATCCCATCGAAATCTGATGAAAAGGAAAGATCTCACATATTTAGAAACATTGATTGATTGATTAGTTAGAGTTTAACGTCCAATGAGCAATATTTCAGCTATATCAGGACGAGAACAAGTTAATCAATGCAAAAAATTGTAAGTAAAAGAAGAAAGAAATAAAGGTGGAAGGTACAATCGGGGTAACGACTTTTGATTGCCACTAGAAAATGGGAGAAATGGGTAGGGGCAGGAAATTTAGCCTTCCATACGACACTCAATGCGTCTGCTCTCTTTAGAGAAATATAGGAGGGGTCTTTATACTGCTTGGAGCGTGGCGTTCCTCCAAACAGTTTTGCTACAATGGTTCGCGGTCAGGCTTTCCGTATTATGACCTGACTACCCCGCATAGACAGGGCATTCCCCTATCAACCAACTGGGGACACAACCGGCAGCTCTGTAGCCGGAGCCCCTGAAAACGATCCAGGTGCCGGGCCTCTGTTAGGAAGACTCATACTCCAGGTTCAGAGGATGCTGCAGGCCTATTCATAAGCCGGGACCGCGCACGGCGTTAGAAAAATTGATAAGTTGGTCCTTTGAACCCTTGTAGCTCTGAACGGTAAGAGCAACGCCAAATCGGTTGACATTACACAGATGGCTGATATCAAGAGGAATCCAAAGAAAAAAATCCCATTAAAATCCGAGGAAAAATACAGGTTTTAGGTAATCTGCAAACTTGTAATTTTTGCCCGTTTTGCCTCTCATTGCTGCGAAAACTGAAACAAGTTACCAAAAATCTAATAGTTGAACGGTATGTTAATTTTTCATTAAGATTTAAAAAAATGCATCAAAATTGGACCAAAAGTATAAAAAAATGCTATATTAAATCCAGATTTGAAATTTCCTTATGAGCACAGCGAAACGAACCCAATCAAAATCCAATAAATCATAAAGATTCTGCAGTCAAATATGTGAAACCACCCAATTTCATTCCCTTTAGGCCATTTTTGCTGAAACTGGCGGGCCACCAGCTCGAAATAAGAGTTTACGCGTGTGCCAAGATACATCACTCTAAAATTTAATAATGATCCGTCAACTAGAAGCAAACTTTTTATGCTATCAACAGACACCGGTACCGATGACGCCGACGACGCCAACGCCCTACCAGATATATGACCGCAAAACTTTTGCAGTCGTATAAAAACTAAATACAGAGAAAAATGTAAAACGCAACCAAAGTAGGAGGTTCAGATGTGAAACGAATATAAAAACACGTTGTGAAGTTTCAGATTTATTAAAAGTAAAAAAACAAGTGAAGATGATTATGACAGATAGAGTCACTGACCTTCAGTGCTAACAGAATATTGATGAAAAATTGACTAGTTTGTTTAACTAGCCGTTAAATGTAGACAAATCATCCAATACAATATGGTCAATGTGTAAAAACACTGCAAACTTTTAGACCTCTTGGGTAAAATCTGCAAAGCCAGGATTATCTACAAACCGTCAGGTGTTAAGGTAGTGTATGAAATTTAATATAAAAAATAGATAAGAAATATCATGCCTATAGATATCAAATTAAATGAATGCTGACCATTACTGAAAACAAAAACACTATTTACTGATGAAACTGTCATCTCGATAAAGTAGAACTGATGAAGATCCCGAAATCCCGGTCTTTAATTCATTCAAATCCCGATTCTCGATAATTTTTTTTTCCCGAATTCCCGAAGATAAAAAACGGCAATCCCGATTTCCCGGCGCTAAAACTGCCCAATCCCGGAGTCCCGATAAAGGGCCTTCCCCCCTCTTTCCTGTGATGAAAGCTTTCTGATTTTACTATACTTAAAGACTTTTTGACCTTGACCTGACCAGAGAGCATTTAAAAAAAACGTTAACATTGCACCAATAATTAAATTGTTTGGTGGTAGGGTGTTTATATATTTTGTGAGCGACTTTCTTGTGACTAGAGCTTTCTGTTGGTACTCGACACTTGTAGACATTTTGACCTTAATCTTAACATAAGGGCCTTCAAAGAAAAAAAAAGAAAAAAAAAGAAACCTGTAATCTGGCCTATAAATGAGTTGTTTGGTGGTAGGATGTTCACATTAGGTATGTGTTTACCTTATGACGAGAAGTTCCTGTCAGTACCTTATTTGCTTACCTTGCCCCCCCCCCCAAAATAAAAAAAATCAAACTTGCTTCTAGAAGGTCGACATTAAGGAGTAGGGTGTTTTTATTTAATATGTGACATTTTTACCTTGACCTTTCCGTGAGGGTTATTTTCTAAAAACTTAAAAAAAAACTTTACCTTACATCTAGAATTAAGTTGTTTAATGGTGGGTTTTCATATTTTGTATGTGACTTTCTTGCGAAGAGGACTTTCTGGTGGTACTATATTTGTAAGCATTTTGACCTTGACCTGAGGGCATTAAAAATAAACTTTAACATTGCCTTAGTGGTAGGATGTTCATATTTGGTATGTGACCTAATTATGATGAAAGCTTTCTGTCAGTACCTTTTTTGTTGACTCAGGACTTTGACTCTGCCCTAAAAAACAAACAAAAAAAAAACCTTGCCCTAGAAAGAAAACATTAGTGGTCGTTTGTTCTTATGTTATGGTTATGGTAAGTGACTTCCTATTGATGAAAGCGTTCTGTTGGTACATTATTGTTGATAGTATGTCCTTGACCTTGCCCCAATAAACAAAAAATAACCTTGCTTCCAGAAGGTTGAAATTAAGTAGCAGAGTCTTCATATTTGGTATGTAACTTCCTTATGATGAGAGCTTTCTTACAGTACCATATATGAAGACACCTTGAACTTAACCTTGCTCTTACAGCAAGTTAAAAAAAAACTTTAACCTAGCTTCTAAGAGGCTGGCCATTAGTAGTTGGGTGTTCATATTTGTTAAAAGACTTTCCTTTTATGTGAATTTTCTTTCTGTACCATATTTGTAGACATTTTGGCCTTGACTTCTCCGCCAGGGCAATTAAAAAAAAACTTAAACATTGCTTCTAGAACTTAGTTGTTAAGTGGAAGAGTGTTTATATTTTGCCCGACGAGAGTTTCTGTTGGTACCATATTTGTAGACATTTTGACCTTGACCAAAAACCAGAAATTTACCCCTATGTTCTAGTTTTATTTTTTTTTATTTCTTTTCTATTTTTTTCATGTTCTTTCTTCTTCAGACTAATCAAACACAATTTTGAAACTGCATACCGTGGTGGTAATTCAGGCAAAGTTTCTTTACAATTTGCCATTTCAGTTTCAGAGGAGATTTTTGAAATTGTTCATCGGGACAAATGATAGACGGACAGAAAATGGACATAAAGTGATGGCAAAAGCTCACATGGCCTTTATGCCAAGAGAGCAAAAAACTTTAAATCTTTCTTCTAGAAGTTAATTGTTTAGTGATATGATGCTCATATTTCGTATGTGACTAACTTAAGTCAGTACCATATAAATTTGTAGACATTATGACCTTGATTTTGCCCTCAATTTAAAGGAAAAAATTAACCTTACTTCTAGAAGGTAGATACTTTGTGGTAGGGTGTTCATATTTGGAATGTGATTTGAATATGATGAATTTTCTGGTTATTCAGTGTAGGCATTTTGACCATGACCGTGCCCTGTAGGCATTTTTTTAAATGTTTAACCTTGTATCTAGAATTAGGCTTTTGGTGGTAGGATGTTCATATTTTGAATGTATTTTCCTTATTATGAGAGCTTTCTAGCAGTACCATATTTGTAGACATTTTGACCTTGACGTTCCGCTGAGGCAAAAAAAAAAATCAAAGTCCCAAAGGGACTGGTGGATTAGTGTCTATGATGGCAATGATCAGTATCTAATCTATTGATATTTTATGTACACTGTCCGTGTATGATATGAATAATTGCCTGTCTATGTCGTGCATAATTACTCATTTTCATATACTCGATCAGTGCGTACTATCTATTCAAGAGTATATAATTGTTTTTGGGTCCAGATCACAATATCATGGCGTAGGAAATAGTTCGGTATTTGGCAACTTTTTATCAGTTTAACTCACCCTAGATCAATTATCTGAATACACATAATTTAAGAGATGTATTTTTACTAATGGTTTGAAGCGATTTGTTCATGTTTTGAGAGTTAATACTACAAATATTCATACACCACCGTTTCCTCCGTATCAGGCAGACATATTATTGATTGTCTATTGATCGTTATGTAGTAAAGTTATCTTTCTTTAAATTCTGTGTTTTTAAAATCGACCAATAATTATCATATTTATGATAACATCATATTTATTTTAATACTTGATCTAATTAAAAAAGTATAAATATATAGATATGATGGTATTTAAATTCTGAATTTTGTTAATTTAAATTTTTATTATTAGAATTTACATGGAAATATTTATTTTTTAAACGTTTTACATTTTACACATACACTTCGCTACCAGCCTACTGCGTTGCCTATGATAGAAAATACTGATCTTCCAAGACTGTCCTTCATTGGAATTGTGTTTTGCAATAATAAAAGATAGTTAAAAATGTTTCATATCTACTTCTATAGTGCGTAATAGTTTAAAAACTAAGGGACCAACCATTAACTTGAAAGGGGGGGGGGGGGG
>MJUU01066583.1:2383-39563 GCA_002080025.1 Modiolus philippinarum
ATGCACATGCAAGGTTAGATGATCCTACCATGTACAGTTACTGAGATATCAACTCGGACCTAAAATTAAATGAAAGCCAGTCAAGCGGAAAATATATGTCAAAGAGACCTAATTTTCTTAGAGGCTGTGAGATAGCCCAAGATGCATCTGCACACAAAGTTTGATGACCCTACCCTTCATAGTTGCAGAGATATATGCCCAAATGCGGACGCGGACGTAGACGCGGACGAGGACGCCGGGTGTACACCAATAGTCCCCCTCAACTTCGTTGAGGCGAACTAAAAATACATAAAATAGACTGTGTATAAAATTTAATCAACCTCCAATTATAATTTCATATATTTAAAGGCCTATAAACATCTTATGCAAATTGAAGGAAAACTCTAGAGAGATCTGTTTCCCGCCAAAATTTTAACGTCTTATATCTCAAAAATTCCTACATGGATTTTCAAAATTTTTTGCTCAAGTTGTTCCATTAGTAGTGCTCTTCAAAACAAAAGGTCAGAATTTTAATTCTAATTACAAAATTTCTGACACTCGTACTCCCTTAAGTGCTTTTGACTAAACTGAAACACTACTGTTTGGTTCTTTTACATTCCTGAACTTGATTTCAGTTATTATTATTTTTTGTTAAAGGGGAAGTAATTCACTTGCCCACCATACTGGTTTGGTGCTCCACTGCAGCAAGAGCCACAGTCAGTTGCCAAATCAAAAATTCTATTGGTATCAGCCTTTAAAAAACTTGATTTTTGTTAGAAAAAAAATTCCCAAACATTCAGGAATTTAATGAAGACTGTGACTTCAAAGTTTTCCAAAGACTTTTGAAGACATTTGCATTCAAACTTGGTTTGTGGCTATTTTAAAAGTTTGTAATGGATTCACTTGAGGTTGGAATTTCTAAGGGACTGAACAACAGAAAATCAATACACACTAGGCACAGGCACTTGTTTTGTGAGAATCCATTCCCCTCTCTACATAATATTACACACAGAAAATGTAGAGGGGCAAGTGAGAAAGAAGTGAATCTCAAGACAATTTAATATTTATAGTTGCATAATGAGTAGGAGCATATTATTGTATACAAGATTCTAGGGTTATTGCATGAATATTGGGGAATGTCGTCCAGAGTAGAATTTTATATTGCACTAGCTTGCGAGTGCAATATATATTCTACGAGGGATATTGTATACGAGATTATAGGGTTATTGCATGAATATTGGGGAATGTTGTCCCGAGTAGAATTTTATATTGCACGAGCTTGCAAGTGCAATATATATTCTACGAGGGATATATTCCCTACTATTCATGCAATAACCCTTTTTATCCCCCCGCTTAGCAAAAGTGGGGGATTATGTAATGCAGTCCATCCATATGTACGTTAGTATGTGCGTTTGTAATGCTCCCCGATAGCTCTGGAACTATAAGAGATACAAATTTGAAACTTGGCACCATACTAGAGTATGATCAGAAGTAGCGCACTGTGGATTCGGAATTTAGGTCAAACGCCCGAGGGGCAAATCATGGGCGAAAAACGAATTTTCGCGATATCCAATAATTGGAGAAATCTTTAAGGCCATTTGGGCTAGAAAGTTGGAACTAAGGAATCGACTCACATATTATGTAACAACCTCACAGAGGATGGCGGAATTTTGGCATGACCCCTCAGGGCATGACCTCTAGGGGGTCCAAAAAACAAAAAAATGGATTCCGCTGGAACTCCTCTTACACCTTAAATCGCAGAAACCTTGTAATAAGGGTATAAGTAACACTATAAAAGTTGTCTGTGCCGAAGGTTTCGGAATTTTGAAATTTGCCCTCAGGGTGGAAAAATGAGCAAAATTGTATTTCGAGATATCCAGTAATAAGCTAACTCTTCTGAAGTATTCATGTTTGGAAGCTGAATCTTTGTATGCAAGTTCCATTATATGCATCTCATTTACTGATGTTAGCGGACTTTTGGTATGACCCCTATGGGGCAAAAAATGTAAAACAATCAGTACTCACCAGAAGGACTGGAACTCTATGTATAATTTTGATTTTGTGGTTTATATTTTCATGAGGAATTATTGGAATTGCTCTTTGAATCCGTTCTAAGCTCTTAGAATTTAGACCCCGGTGCCTAATTTGGTAAATTTCCTGAAAATGTCAAAGACTGATAATTTTTGAAATTCCAACATGAAGTTTTATAATTAAGCAAATTTTTTTGTCATCAGCTAGTATGAACACTAGGATTTCAAAAATATGATTCTAATTTTGGTAAATTTCCTGAAACTCTCAAAGACCAATTACTTTTTGGAATTTTACCTTGCAGCCATATCTTTTTTGATGCCTTATAGTTTTAATGATCATTTTCAATGGTCAGATTGCAAAAAACTTTGATTCAAATTTTGGTCAAGTTCCTAAAACTCTCAAAGACCCATTATTTTTTGGAATTCTACATGTACCTAGCAACCATATCTTTTTCAATTATTTAGGGTTATAATGATGAATTTCAACTGTCAGGTTGCAAGAATCTTTGATTCAGATTTTGGTAAATTTCCTGAAACTCTCAAAGACCTACTATTTTTGGAATTCTACCTAGCAACCATATCTTTTTCAATTATTTAGAGTTATAATGATGATTTTCAACTGTCAGGTTGCAAGAATCTTTGATTCTAATTTTGGTAAATTTCCTGAAACTCTCAAAGACCAATTATTTTTTGGAATTTTACCTAGCAACCATATCTTTTTTGATGCCCTATAGTTTCTGTGATGATTTTCAATAGTCAGATTGCAAAAATCTTTGATTCTAAGTTTGGTAAATTTCCTGAAACTCTCAAAGACCTACCATTTTTTGGAATTTTATCGAGCAACCATATCTTTTTCAATTCCTTACAGTAGTGAAGATCATTTTCAATAATCAGAGTGCAAAAAAAACTGATTCTAATTTTTGTAAATTTTCTGAAACTCTCAAAGACCAATTACTTTTGGGAATTTTACCTAGCAACCATATCTTTTTTAATGCCTTATAGTTTCAGTAATCATTTTCGATAGTCAGATTGCAAAAATCTTTGTTTGTAAGTTTGGTAAATTTCCTGAAACTCTTAAAGACTCATTATTTTTTGGAATTCTACCTAGCAACCATATCTTTTTCAATTTCCTACAGTAAAAATAATGATTTTCAACAGTCAGGTTGCAAAAATCTTTGATTCTAACTTTGGTAAATTTTCTTAAATTCTAAGAAACCCGTACTTTTTGAAATTCTACCTAGCAACCATATCTTTTTGGTGTTTTACAGTAACAATGATTGTTTCAACAGAAAGAAATCTAGTTTAAAAAACACTTGTCTTTTTTAAAAGGGGAGGGGGTGCAAAAAGGGGTAGCGGGTGGATCCAAATCTTTGATTGGCTGTTTTTCATATTGTATAGCAACGCTAAAATTTCTGTTGTCGATGATGTCATGAATTTTAAGTCATATTTGCACAAGTGCAATATGGAAATTTATTGCACACTTATATTTCGTAGCTATCTTAGGGAAATATTATGTTGCTATACAATAATGTAAAATATTACCCACAATGTCTATAGTGCCAATGCCAATCTTGTTCAATATTATGGTGGAAAGTGTCATTGATTAGAAATAAAATTACATGTTTATGAGTTAAGATGTTAGTCTAAGTAGGGTATATCTAATAAGTGTTTTTAGAAGAAAATTTAGTTATGATATGAAAAGAAATGTTTTCCACCATTCAGATGTAATCAAGTGTTTCAACTGAGATCCACATTTTCAAGGGTGTTTTGCAAGTCTTAATTGTTCAATATTTATTTCAAAATCAATATTGATAATTTAAAACATGTTTTTTCGTTAAAGTACAAATGTAGTTACTGAAAAAGTAAAATCATATAATTTTGTTGCTTTGTGAAAAATTTAACATGTTTGTGACCATTTAAAAATAACAAGAGGTGACAGCTTGAGTATGACAATTAATTATTTTTGATAAAAGGCTTTCAGACCTAAACTGGTATGAAACATGCTTTCTCCTCTTACACATGTCTTATTTATGGATTTGTCAATTGTCAACTTGTTGAAGAAATTTTAAAATTTGTAAATAATGGATCTTTATATGTTGCTTTTATTCATTACAAAATATCTCTATCTGAAATGCTCACCAATTTGGATGGAACTTAATTTGACATTTATATATGAAATGGCATTATATATGCTGGGTGCCAAATGAAACAGGACAGCATGAATCTCCCATATAAAATTGCCATGGTCACCTCTATCAATCTGAGACTGAACCACCGACCATTATCACTCCCTTAGCTGAGTGTACTAAAAGGTCAATTCTTTAGCTCACTAGGTTAGGTAGCTGACTTAGAGTAGAAGAGGTCCAGGGTTTGATCCCTGGAGGTGGCCTTTAAGCTTAGTGAATTTTGTAATGGATATCATATTTATGCTCACAAGTTACACATTTGTTACAAAACAAAGAACTTGCCAACACAGATTTAACAAGATGCTTATCCTTTTCACTATACAAATCTTTGGAGAGGGGTATGGATTTTCATGAAATAATTGCAGGCCTGCTAACTCTCACACGAAATTTTTGAGAATCACACATTTTTTAGAACATTTTCGGTATTTTCCTTTTGACTTTAATATTTGATAAATCTCAGGCATTTGCTTCACAAAAACTTGGCAGCATTGCAATTGAATCTTAAGGTTAAAGGTTCCCTTTTCATTTCAATATTAAACCTATGGGAATGTTAACATGTACATCATGGACGTATATTTATAAATATACGTCCTTGGTTACATGTATGTTAAATCCCCAGCCTTCCTAACAGATTGTTTATCCTCCATCAAATTTTGCTTGCAGATAACTGTTAAATTTATGCATATAAAGCTACCATTTATTGCAAGAAGCATCAAATAATAATGATGGACCATATAGCTAACGGCAAATCATTCAAATATTTATGTCCCAGAATCATCTATGATCTAACTACCACAATATTTACAAGATTTTTTTCTACGAATCCTTTAAAATTGTCAATATTAGCATAAAATAATGGTAGCTTTGCATGTGTTGTTATATATCAATAATTTGCAAATAATATTTTGGTGAATATCATAACATATTCACATCTGCATCTATAGGTTTAACATTGAAATGAAGAGGGAATCTTTAACTGTAAATTTGATATTGCTATTTAGGAAGCTATGTGTAGAATGCATCTGAAAGGCAATGTTTGTTTCGTCTAGTTTTTTGGTGATACAATGTAGTTGAAGTTGGATCTTCAGTTGTTGATAACTTATTATTGTTGAAAAGCTTGGGTACAGTCGAGTCTCCTAAGTCGGCGCATCTAATAAGTTTGCGCAAATGAAGAAAACAATTTCTGTTTATAATATAAATATTGGTACAGAACAATTTCTGTACTAAATTGAAGCCAGATAGCGATGATGAAGAAGAAATCTTTTTTGAGTGTTCCCCGGAACTGAAAAAGACCAAAACGGTGCTATATTCCTTGTTAGTAGGCTCTGTTGTTGTTTAGATGCTTACTGTAAGTGTTTAAGTTCATTATTTTTGTAAAAAGTATTTTGTTTTAATATTGAACATTCCCATCTTCTTCTGAAAACCTGAGAGTAAAAATTGCTATTTATTTTGGGTTCCCAGCACATTGATATTCTCACCCTGCGCCGACTTACAATTCATTTAAACATGGTGATATAACGGGGGTAGGTCATTTTAAGCTTGTTTTTCATATATTTTAGTTGAAGTTCTAATTTTAAATTCTGTATGATTTTAAAGTTGGTTTATGTTTATTTATTTTGTTGAAAGTTAAAAATAATGTGATAAAAATTAAAGCAGGAATCGAAAGTTGAATGCTTAGGTGCGCCGACTTACAAGACTGCATCGTAAGGGGAAGCCAGAGATGTTTTTTTTTATAAAAAAGACATCTCTGGCTTCGAATCCCAAAAGGGATTAGGATAAGGGGTGTCTGACTTGTTCAGGGCCAGACGAATCTTTCTGATTTTCTATTATAATAAACTTTATTTGTATTTTCTCCATTGTAATCATTGTATGAAATTTTGTTAATTTAAACTGCCTGAAAGGGCGACTTGATTGTCAATAAAGTATTTGTATACACCACTGTTTTCTTCAATGCTTTACAAAAATTACCCAAAGGAAGGAGCTGAGATGGATTAGAAAAAGTTGTCATTTTCCTCACATGTGGTTTGTTTACAACAGACCAAAGCAAGGGATTTTCGAAAGAACTAGGCGTCCTTCTGCTCGATAGGTTCTCTCAGTATTAGTTCTCGGATTTTTTCCTCAACCTTTTGAAGCATGACTCATTCCCCAGCACCAAACACACCGACAATGACAAATCTAAACCGGAAGTTACGGAAATCACCGATTACTTCCGATTAATAAATTTTGATGGCCGAAAATGATGAAGATGCTTAACAATGATGCTGAATTCTATCAACAGCGATTAGAACGTCTTATTGGCGAAAAGACATGAACAATCAAGAGACCAGGAAAGATGTGGCCAATGAGAGAGAATTAGAATACTTTTACCGTCCAGGTATTTGTAAATTTTTGTCAACTTTACTATTTTTATACAAGTTTATCTCGTCACGGTCCATTGCATGTTCCAAAATGTAAATGGAAAAAATGAATATAATGATTCCGGAACGTTTTTGAACTAATTGTAAATGTTAGGATGTCATCTCTGAATGGTATCAGTAATTTCCTTTGTTTTAAACGCTGTTGGTTGAAATGAAATTAAAATTATGACTAAAATGTGTTGATGAACATGTACATTGTAAATATCTCATTTCACTGATGTTCATGAGACCAGAGCAAAGGATATTACTGACCCTTCATATCATATCCTATTTCCCATCTTGAAAATGACAGAGGGCATTTTGTAAATTCAGTTTTGACATATAGTTTGAAAGAAATATCACTGTTTGCAGTTTGCATCTGTGCACTGCAAAAAATGATGACGAGAGCTGATCCTTTATAGTTGACGAAATAGGGTCATAAGCAAGGCAAATAGTACTTATACTGAATACTGACAAGTGATGAGATATTCTTTCATTTGTACATCCAGGCACTTTAGGCAGTGGAACTATAGGAATATGTAGTAATTTAGTTCTATTGACGACTTTCCAATTACTATAAAAGGGCCGCCTGGTGGACGATCATCGAACTACATAACTGCGACTATTAGCCGCAGTGTCTTCTATTTGTGTAACTGAAAATCGGCACTTGTTTTAATCGTATTACACAGCACAGGTGACCTGACAAACTTACCTGAGCACCTTCCAACTGTATACATAGCAGGGAGTCCGAATAAAAGTTTTGCGATGTTTATTCAAACTTTAATGTATTTTATGAAATAATTAAAATTACCCCTAAAATGCATAGAACTTGAGTCAGTTATATGCATTCACATTTATACAACTTTTAAAATCATATATTATATCTTATATCTTATTTTTATTCTTAAAATTTTGTATTTCAACATTTTTAAAGACTTACGAAAGATAAAAATGTATCCAATTTACATTTTATTGGAATACACATCGATTTCCAGGTGACACTGGACATACCTGAAATAATTCTATAATGTTTGGTGTTTGGTAGTAGAATGTTGAATATTAAAATGAAAATATAAATTATTTATTCTATACGACGAAAAACGATTTATTTCAACATCTCTCTGTAAGACCACAAATTATTTTTGTTGCCGTAACTGCAACAGCAAGACAGCAAGACATTCAGAGGCGCAGTAGTGAACTACATAAGCATGACTGAAAGCAGAATATAGCAACAATTTTTACAAATTCTTGATTTTTTACTCAGTTTTTCACAATATAACCATTACATATGTAAATGATTTCAACAAGATATATACACAAGACATTTCCTGCACGGTCGGAACCAGCAATACACAACACAGTAATGTCTAGGTAAACAGATATCAGCCCTGTGGCCTTCTAAAGCTGTTTGAATATAAACAGCTTAAAGACTTTGTTGGGAACTTTGTAGGACAGTGCATCGATACAAACTACAACAATGTACAAAAAGTTTAACTTTGGTCATGTGGCCGAATGGCTTGTTTGAAAAAATATAAGCCAAAGCATTGGAATAAAGTTACTTTTGACATTTCTGCTGAAAAAAGTCTGTTGTGGAGATTTACCATCAGAATAAGTGCAGGACGACTCTGAAGTAGAAAATATTGATGAAATATATGAAAAGAAAATGCAATGGGTGTCAGTAAAATTGTTCTAAATGTGAAATTGAAATTAGTTTGAAAACGAAAAACAAATGGTTTCTTCTCTATGCAAGGACTTATTATACGTCCTTGCTCTATGTAAAGCTCAGGGATGACGCTACTATATAATTTAGGGCCGCCTGGCGGCCCCATTCCCCTCTTGGCGGCCCCATTCCCCAAACAAGAAAATTCCCAATCGCGGCAACGATGTCTACAAAATCCGGATTTTTTTCATTTCCGTCTCCGGTGAATCTTTCGTTCCGATCCGTGTCGCCTTTTGTTAGAACCGGAAATTACTTTAAACATTACAGTAATGTCCAGAAGTAACTAAATAATGCAATTTACGCTATTTACGACCACCCTGAAGATGAACAAAATGTCTGAGATTGCAAATGTCCATAAGGGAACATCTTGAAAGTCAGAATGCGTTATGTGAATTGAAATCGTGTTGTTATCGCACATTGTCGTGTCTAAAATTCAATACTTTCATCCATGACTTTTGAAATACGTGGTAACGTTCAGATGCTCTCATTGCCAAAAAAACGGTTTGCATTGAAATAAATATTGAATAGTTATGACTTGAAATCAGAGTTTCTGAAATTGGTTGAGAATTTGGAACTGCACTTCATATGGGGGTGCTTTCATTTCTACTAGTTAAAACGAAATTTGGAAATGACTTGTTGTATGAGTAATGAATGAATGCATAGTCATTTCATGGAATGAGGTATACCGTATTAGTCCTAATTAGCGCCCCTGCTCCAATAAGCGCCCCCTCACCGTATTTCAGAGTCAAAATGCACAAGCGCCCCCTCAAAACTCCCCCACTGCCAAAAGTTACTTACGTTTATTTGCTGATGTACGAGTTTTGATCAGGTATATTATCACTGTTATTTTAAGAAACAGAATGTTTACATACCCCCCACGACTCCTGAGTAACAATATCTATTGATTTATGCCGAATCCGCGTGATTGATTACTATTTCTTTTTTGTTTCACCACGATTTTAACAACAGGAAGTTGAAGACGCATTATAGAACTTAATAACTATGACGGTAGCGGACATGCATAAATTCCGGTTTTGCCAATTCATTTAAGCGCCCCCGTTTTTGAATTTTCTAAGCGCCCTGGGCGCTTATTGGGTCGAATACGGTATATATATCATTGGGTATAAAGGGTTTGATTTCGGTGATAATATTGAAATGTGTAAGTCATCTTCATTTGCAGACAACCAAAGAATTTCTGACAGAATGTTGATTTGCTTTCATATAGGAAAAGAGCAGTACTTCTTTCGTTGATGATCAGTTTGATAAAATTCAAATCTGGTGTAATTTGAAAACTATATAAAATATAGTCTTAATGGTTGAAAAAAAATGTATAAATGTTTTAATGGCTTTGGTGTGATGATACTTTCCATTCTTCAAACTGTAGTTGTGTGTACTTACACATATTTTGGTTTATACAAATGTATGTTCCAGTATTTGATATATTTTCATTTTTCCCAATTTAAGTTGTCGCCATGCAAAATTCCCAATTTGTTGGACGGGGGACCCATTTGAAAAGAGCTAAAATCATTCCTGAAAGCTACAAGTTATGCTGTGGACAGCCTTATGTATGTGATTGCTTGCGCCGATTCCAGAGTGGTAAATTTTCGAAAGCAGCTTTTTTAAACCTGAACTGCTTTTAGAAGTAGACTGCAATGAAATTTATTTTATTTAAGGAAATACACAAAGAAAAAGAAAAAAATGTGCATTTTCATTGTCAATCTTGATTTCGTTCATGGTGAAACATTCTGCATGTGAATAAAAAAGTTTTCATATACAAAATACAAATAACTGATATAGAAAATGTTGCAAAGAAATTTCGTAAAAATAAGGATGTCCTTTAATAGCGGTAACAGATATCTGTCGGTAATTATACCAAGGTATGTATGGTGTCGTGTTGATTGTCCTAATTAACAAGATTACCTGTAACACCCACCTGTATGAAGTCACCTGTGGCCACTGAAAACAGCTATCTTGTGTAATATATAAGAAAGTTAATCAAAGTTGTGTAACAGAAAGAACAGCAGTAACTAACAGTATAGCTTAAGTTTAGTAATAAAATTTTATTAAATGACCAATATAAATAGATATTCATTTTATATAAAAAAAAGAGAAATGTGTTAAATATTTTTACATAATTATTTATCAACAGCAAAGTGATAAATAAAGAGAGGCAGAAAAAATAAAACACTATGAATATCCTCCTTTATTGCTTTCTACACGATAGTCGCAGTTTTGAAACCGGAAGTGAGAGGGGAGATAAATCATGTAAAACTGGAAATGGGTCAATTTGGTTTTACTGTATTGTAGATCTCCATCATTTCTGATCTGATGTCATATTATAGATAGATGAAAAGAGTCCATGCTAATTTATGATGGGGATTTACAGTCAATATTTTAATATATATTCAGGGGTTGATTTAGAAATAAATCATCACCTTACCCTTCAGACAAGTTACCAAGAAATATTACTTGCCCTTCCACATTCAGAATTGACGATAAATAAAATTTCAATTCAACAAGTGGACAAGTCAGCACCAAATCTAACCTGTAATGTACAGCTTATACTTGCCAGGAGATATCGCTTTAAATCGATCCCTGTATCTATGTAACTGCAACTTTGATTTGTTCATTCATTTTACTTTAGGATACCTTAGGAACTAAAGTGAATGCAGGCTGGAGCTGGCATGTCAGTTAATTGCTCAGTAGTCTTTTGTGATTTCATGTTTTTGTCCGTATATTTAGTTCTTTTTCACAATTGACTGTTCTGTTGCTTACTGAATTTTACTGTTGTTACTATTGTTTTTTATTCATCACATTAGCTAGGGGGAAGGTTTTGGCCCAATGAAACTAGTTTAACCCCGCCACAGCAGGTTTGCGCCTGTCCTAAGTCAAGAAATTTATTAAGCCTTTGTGTGTCTTGTCTTTTTTCTAGTTAGTTTACTTTATGTCTATAGGAGTCTAAGGTGATATTTATTTCGCTGAACTTGTATTTATTCAGGCCTAGGGGCCGACTCCGACCTGCCTTTGGGTGTGGGGTTTTCTAACCGTTTATTGAAGATCTTATGGTGGCTTTGAGTTGTTATTACTCCCATTTGGGTGGTTGTCTCTTTGACACATTCCCTGTTTCCCTTCTTTTTTTCTATATTCATATCCCCTATATATCCACATCTTCTTCATTATTTATGAAACGTTTCTCTGTGCAACTTCTGGCTCTGGTATTTGTAATGAGATCTTTGTCATGTCATACTGGTATATCTAGCATCCTGATTTTCCCAGTACTTGTCTAGAGCAGTTTTAAAGATATATTAATGAAACTCGGAACATACATTGGGAACTTCAGTAGTATGTCATATTTCAGGATCATAGTAATTGTAACACTGGAGATATAGGATTTTTTTTAACAGCGCCATTAATTATGATCAACCAATCAGGTGAGCCAGGTCTTCGTAATTCCCATTTCCCGTTACCCGGGGAAAGTGAAAAACGTGTGGGAAAGTAAATCTTTTAAAGTACTTTCCCGTCGGAATTTTTATGCTTGCTTCTTTGATAGATGCTTAAAGTATAAAGGGCACCAGATAGTTGTATCGGTGTTCTTGGCTTCACAGGCACAATAATTTTACATTAAAAAGTGTGTACTGACATAAATAAAATCCAAAATAGATTGGGATCGTGTTTACCATTAAGAGAAATGAAACAGGATATTTCTAAATAAAAGAATAAATGAATGTTGGGTAAATAACAAATGGAAAATACATGTTAACAAACGGGAAATACATGTTGAATAACTAATTATAAGTTGGCTTGATGAATTATTGTCCAAAAAGCACAATCTATATGAACTCTGTTTAGTAAAATTGAAAATGAAAAATGGTCTTCTTTGACCGAACAGCTTTGATTTAAACATTCTGGCGCTAAACATGTATTTTTACTTGGCACATCTGATTAGGCAGTTTCTGAAAGGCACAACCTCTAAGATCAGATATTGAGTATTGACCTGCTCAGTGTTTTAACACAATTCAGTATATAATTTTCATTGCCATAAAAATACTTTAAGACTCTAATTGTCAGTACTATTTGAGAATCATGTGGGAAACCACTCTATTTTGCGGGGAAGTGGAATTTGAAATCAGCTTACCTGTGGGTAAGCATGGTAAGTGGGATTCTAAAAAATTTACGAAGCCCTGCTGAAGTTATCAGGCCTGCCAACCTTCCCGCTTTCTGGGGGTTTTTGATGGAAACCCCCATGGAGACTCAAAAAATCAAAAGTTGAAATTCCAAATAAAAGACACTTGAAGACAATTAAACAACTAAGGAAGACATGGAAGAGTTGAATGTACTGATGAAACACATAAGAACACTATAAACAACAAAAGCATACCCTAAGACCCCCTATATCCAGGTTATAAGGAATTTCCTTATTTGACCCACAGCAAAACCCCCTTGGCGATTTTCAAAAGTTGGCAGGCTTGGGGTTATTTGTTATGATATTGCCTGGTCACATGCTTAAGTGGTTGAAAATAAATGAATTTTACCTTACCTTATTTTGTTTTACTAGATATACATTGTATCAATTTTTGAAAAAACTATAATATGATAATTTTGATAATGTCATAATTCTAATTCTTAAGTTTCATGTTTGCATGTACCTTAATTGCTTCATATAGCTAATTAATGCTGTTTTTTTTTCATTCGGAAATGTGTTCACTATTGCAATCATGCAATGTTACAATAAATCCAGAGAGTTCCAAAAGCCCCTCATGATCAACTACTTGATTCCTCTACTATTGATCACCAGATAAATAAAAACAAACCTATTGCAATTAAATTTTTTGATCTTTTACATAGATTATATAGATGTAGGTAAACAACGTCAGCTTCAATGCTCTGTGTAGGATTAAAATGCTCTGATCTTATTGGTACAAATTTCACTGAGGTAGCCTTCCAGTATCAAACTACAAATCTCAATCACTCTAGAGTCGCTGTCTAACCGATCTTGGGCCAGTTAAAGAATTGATCTGTCACCTCAGTCAATTTTTACTGGATATTTAAATCTAGCGTAGGTAGGTGAAACATTGCAAGAAACTCAGTAGGTTAGAAAATGTCCTTCAATAATGGCCGACAAACAACATGCAACAGTTATGCCGTAGCATAGTTCTCTGTGGAGAGTTTAACTTATTTCCTGCAATTATGGATATTACATTCCTCCTTAACTTTGAAGATGGAAAAAAATATAGAAAATAAAGAATATGAAACTTAGAGTGTCTCTTATTATCTACATCAACACTGTTCTGTAACCCCGACATCAATTTCATGGTTCAGTAATTCAGTTAATCTTTTACATTCATGCCAATTTCTCAGCAAAAAAAAAAGAACCTAGACTCTCCATATAGGTTTATTGTTACATATTAATGGGTAAATGCCAGTCTGACACCTGTCAAGTAACCTTGACCTTAATTTCATGGTTCAGTGACATTTTTAACTGATCTAGCTATAGCCAGGAGGAGCTTTTGTCATCACTTTTAGTCTGTCGTCCATCCAACATAAACTCTTCATTCTAAGGTCTTCATCTCTGAAACCACTGGGCCAAAATAAACCAAACTTGGCCACAATAGTCCTTAGATGATCCCCTGCAAAAACGTTTTTTTTTTCAGATCTGTGTTATATCCAAGACGGCCGCCAGCAGGGATCATAGTTTTAACATTGGACCCTATGGGAAAACACATTCAAAGATCTTCTTCTCTGAAACTAGTAGGCCAATTGAAACCAAACTTTGCCGATATAGTCCTTAGATGGTCCCCTGCAAAAAAGTTCTTATTCAGATCCGCGCTATATCAAAGATGGCTGCCAGTGGGGAACGTAGTTTTAACATTGGACCTGGCCAAAATAGTCCTTACGTGGTCCCCTGCAATAGAATTGTTTTTCAGGTCCATGCTTTATCCAAGATTGCTGCCAGCAGGGAATTTAGTTTTGAAATTGGACCTTATGGGAAAGCACATTCAAAAATCTTCTCTGAAACTGCTAAGCCAATTGGAACCACCTTTTGCCAGAATAGTCTCACAATAGTCTTTAGGTGGCTTCCTGCAGAAAAGTTGTTTTTCAGGTCTGAGGTTTATCCAAAATGGCCACCAACTGGGAACGAAGTTTTAACAATGGACCTTATGGGAAGACACTTTCAAAGATCTTCTCCTCTGAAACTACTGGGCCAATTGAAACCAAACTTGGCCACTTTACTTAGATGGTCCCCTGCAAAAAAGTTGATTTCAGGGCTTTGCTTTATCCACGATGGCAATGAACGGGGATCATAGTTTTAACATTGGACCCTATGGGTCTCTAAAACTACCGGGCCAATTTAAACCAAATTTGGTAACAACAGTCTTTAGATGGTCCCCTTCAAAAAGGTGTTTTTCAGGTTCCGCGCTATATCCAAGACATGGCTGCCATTCTTAGAGGGCTCTTTTTTTTCTACAAATAAAGATATTATTCTTTGAGTAGATTCCATTCTGGAGAATTGACTCTTAAAAAGGATATAAATCACCATTAGAGATTATTATAATCAGAATGCATACAGAAATTAAATGGACATATTTGAACTGAAGACAGGAATCCATATTATTAATGCTTAACAAGAGTCTTTTGGATCCATTAACTGTAAATCTGACTTATAAATGGAAAACATAAAATTCAATTGGCATCATTATCTGAGTATTTTAGCATGCTGTATTTAATGATCATGATGTCTGTCCGTTAGATTTTTTCTGGAATTCAATGGGGAAGCGGGGTATGCTGTTATATATAATATAAGTGATCTGTGCTCACATTTTTCTAGTTTTTTTGGTATTGAAGGTTATACATGTATTCATACAATCTTTCATAGGTGGATTCAGGCTTCAGAAAGGGGTGTTCCATGGGGTTAAAAGGGATTGGGTGGTTCCAATCAGTTTTCTTGACAGTTTTATCAACTTTTGTCTTACTTCTTCTACACAAAATTTAAAAAAAAATTCCAACCAGTGGGCAATCACACCTTGTGAATCCGCAAATGCATTAATTATGGCAAAATATTATATACATTGTTTCTGTTTTCAAAAGTATCAGTAAACATTAAAGGCAGAAATAGAATTTTTTTTATTAATGTAAATAATTGATAATTAAATAAACAAATTACAGTTTTATTGATCACAGGAAGTACTTTGGATATCAGAAGTGGTATTCCAATGTCATAAAATTGTTTCAGGAAATTTGTAAATTGAAAAGATGTCAAGGAAAAATTACAAATTCCAAAATTATTGCCTTGTTCTTAATCCTAAAATAGAGGTGCTAACAATTTCAGTCTCACTGGGGCCAAAGTGTGATGCAACAATTTCCTTATTTATGTCAACACATGTTCAATGGTCTTTAACTTGTATAGAAGCGACTCATAATAAAAGTCATTAAAACAATTAAAAGTTGAAGTTGACTGTAATAAGCTGCACATTGACTTAAATAAGGCACCTTTATACAAATTAAACGCAATTGGCATAATAAGGAAATTCTGGCATTGCACTTTGGCACCAGTGAATCTGAAAATTTAAAAAGCTGTCAACATTCTGACATAATTATGATGGATCAACTTTTGAATATAAGTAATATTCTGTTTTGTTTTTCTGGAAAAGGAAAAAAAATTCTGATTTATGCATACTCAGGGAAAAAGTATAATTTTTCTGTTGGAGAAAAAGTCTTAAAATTTTATTTCTGTATCTGTATCTGTAAAAATACGTCTCAGGATCCCCAGGATATTTATATATCCATAATAGCTAAAGTCTGTCTTCATTAGCCTTATTTAAGTAAATGGATTTTGCTGTCTTTTGTATTTTCTTGGAAGCTTAAGTGATTTTACTATGACCTAAATATTTTTACTATCTGTAGTTTATCAACTCATTCATAAGTTACATCTTTTTAGCTTGGAGGTTACTGAGGGGAACTTTCTGAATTGCAATTTAAGACGTCGTCTTTCTATTGGTATGGGTAGGAAATAAACGAGGGTTATGAATAAAAGCAAAATAAAAAGCTCCACAAATTACTCCTGTAAATAAATGGTTGCTGATCTTGATCTCACCATTAAATTTCCTATGTTTTTAAGGGGGTTAAATATTGTTATTTTATAGAAAACCATTAGTATGTAAAGGCAGAAAGGTGAGGGAGGGGGTATTATGTGTTGCCCTCAGTCATATGTTCCTCTGTCTGTCTGTCCATCTTGTCCATCCCCTAGAGGTTTCTAATTGATAATTTGTGAACAAAATAATAAGCTGTCTATAAAAACTCTGACAAAGTTTGATTATATAATTATGTGTTCAGAGTTCAGCATCTCTGGAGTTAACATACATGTATATGCCACTCGAAACTGAAAATTGATGAATTTCGGGGTTACAGAGCAAAACTAGCTGGAACAAAACTCATGCATACAGTTTAGAAACTTTGTAATTTTTGAAGTTGTTTTCCATAAAACTCAGGAGAAGTTTAATTTTGGTTTCAGAGTTATAAGTAATTCTGGCCATGGTGTGCTTCTAAATTTTGAAAATTTGTGGATTCCTATTACTAAACTACTGAACAAATTTGCCTACAGTTGACACTTAATTACTAGTTATAAGTTATTGACTACAAAAGTTACAAAACTGAGGCTACATGTAGGTCTAATTGTAAGTGATTCTGGACTTGTGTCCTTTGAAACTTGGAAATTTTAGGTATCCACCTTGAACTTGTGAATAAGATGCATCATGTCTGCAAACTTGGTATGCAAGTTACTTACTACAAAACCAAACCAAGTGTCATGTCTTGTTCAGAAGAGATAGAGGATAGTTCTAGAGTTATGCCTCCTGAAAATTAAGAAAAAAGACAGGCATTGATCATGTAATGAACCAATTTTGTTATTGGTGAAACAAAGGCAGTAGAATACCAAAGAAACAAAGGATTGGTATTTACAGAAATCAGTCCAAAAACACGGCCAAAACGAACAATAACGTTAAACAGCTACAAAGCAAAAAAAAAAAATACATGTACACAACATTCAAAACCAAGGCACTTACAGTGTGAACTCCCATAAAACAGAGTGTGACATCAGGTGCTCTGGAAGGGTAAGCATGTCCTGCTCTCTTGTCTGCTTTTATTGGTGAGTAGATCATTGTATTATGATTTTTACGAAAGCAGACAAGTGAAAGACAAAGTCTAAACCCCTTGTACTTTGACAGGTTTGAATTTTTAATGTCTTGTTGCCAAAATGTAGTTTCTGCTTCCAATGGATAATATATATATTTTTTAAGATATCGGTAACTAATTATTGCATGACCCTCCCTCAGGAGCCTCACAAAAACAGTGCAGACAAGATAACAGAGAAGGGAGTACATCAGAAAAAATATTTTCTTTCTAAAGCTGAAGTTAATTAAAGAGTCTTTATGGTTGTAGGATATGAGGTTCTATGTGGTTTAATTTTAGATTAATTTTGACTGTTAAATTTTTCCAGAATAAATGAAGTTTTTGCCAGTTTCCAAGAATTGAAGCCTGAGAAAATATCAATAGAAGTAAAACATTTCTTTTTAAATAGTATGTTAAAGTATGGTTTTATATTTTCCCACATTTTCAATTGAGTGAGGTGCCCTCTAGAAGTATTGACAGCCTTAAGATAAGACATAAATGTTACATAACAATAAGATGTTAAGTTTAAGGAACAGAGACATCTTTGTACATGTTTATATATGATAACATTTGGTAGTTAGTGATACCAGTCAAATTTGTACTGCACATAAACATTGGTTCAAGGACTTGCACCTGCATATGTTAGAATATGCTTTAATACTCTGTAGAAAAAATTTTGAAATCCTGCTTTATACACTTTTCCCAGCAAAAAATATTATTTAGTGGTTGAACAGTACTACATACATTTTGTAGATGGCTTGTCAGAATGGGGAATTTTACATACTCATTCTTTTAAATTTTTCCAGTGGTTCTGCACATTCTGTCTTTTTTGCACTTAGATTTCGCCTCTTGAGAAATTTGTTCTGGCCAACATTAAAAATATTTTTGTTTCCCCTCCCCGACTAGGTTGTTCAGGTTATGGGTAGATAGGTAGGAAAATTATTTTATTTTTTCTTTAAATAAAAAATTTTACTTAAAATTTCAAATATATTTAAATAATGGCTGTTTTACATAACAAACTCTTGTTGACTGTAGACCAAAAAAAAAAAAATTGAACAGCAATGGTTGATAAAATTTTTTGGGTAGCAGCAATTTTAGCAGGTTGGTCGTTGGAGTGGAAACAAACAATTTTTTATTTTTGGCCTCACTGAATTTGTTATTACAGGTACCCCAATTTACAAAAATATGTATTTGTACATGTATGTGTGAGGTTCTGAAAAAAAAGCTTTCCAACCCTCCATTTATTAACATACATAGATTACCATACAAATTGCTATTTTTGCATCAAGCAGAATTCTCTTTCATAGTGCAAATGGGTCGAGTTTTTTTTTGCAAGCTGAAATATTTGTTTTATTATCATTCATTGTATAAATTTTCATACAAATTGTAGTTTCCTGAATGCAATTTTCACTACATTAGAATAAGAGTGAATAAAACCAAAAATAAAGTAGCAGTGAAAATTAAACACAGACTTGTTTGCAGGTTTTATTTTACTACTATATAGTGCATATACTGTATGGTCGTTATATTTTGTGGGATATTAATTTTCGCACTAATCCTGTTTAACACGATATGCTGGAAAATTTATACCCATGAATATTTCACTGGAAATCTGACAACAAATGTACATAATAACATCAATTCTAATATGGGAACAATGGAAACCATATGACGACTAGCCATATGAATCTCCAACAACATAATGAGCAACTTCACAACAGCCTTTACGCTGAAATTGACGACGTCACAATACGTTTTGTGCATAAAAACGTCAGTAAATCTGAAGTAATGGCTGTTGTTACCGTGTACACTATAGGTCCGCTCAGATCATGAAATGTCATATTAGAATTGAAATAATTCATGTTCGCTGGTGGTTTGTAGTCGATTTACATATGGTGTCCATTATTTTCGTTTATTTTACCCCTCACTCCACTATGCTACGCTCTGGGTAAAATATTAATGAAAATAATGGCCACCCATAGGTAAATCTCCAAACTACCGGCGCCCATGAATTATTTCTTTAGTAAAAAACTGCGAATATAAAACCAGCGAACAAATCTAAAACTGAAAACCGCAAAAACTTCGTACCATGAATATAAAGCACTATACAGTACCTCATTTTCTTACTCATAAAAATCAAAGCTCAAGGTCCAATACTTAGTTTAGTGTTATACCCCTGTCAATTTTGAACAATCTTAGGCTGTTGAGATATCAGAGCAGTCTAGCCTAGAGTTTGGAAAATATATGCATTCATACTAGATCATACTAGAACAAGAAATGGATGTCCATACGACATCAAACCGGGTTTTCCTTCACTATTTGAATGCAGAAATAGGTACTTGTGTGAAAAGGTGCTTAACTTATACCTCCTCTCATTATGTGTAGTGTATGCCATAACTCTTAAAAATCACTGAAAAGTTACTTTACTTTAAAGTCAAACAAAAAGCATATGGCCAAAACTCCTGTAGATTTCTTAGTTCAAAGGGGAAGAACTCCTGGAATAATTGTACAATGAAAAATCCCCGACAATATGCACATCTACATATGATGTCCTTGCTACATACAAATTTTCATGAAATTCTGTTGAACCGTTAAAGAGGACTTGCGCTTACAAGCATATCGTCAAAACACAGGGGTTAACAAATCCACTGGTCCGAGGTCCGGGACCTGGGAATTTAAACTAGGGACCAGTGCATAACACAATTCAGAAAGTCCGACGGACCAGTGAAAAATCAGAGGAAATGATTAACTTCACGTTTCACGTTGTTTACGTTTTCATTGATCCAACTCAATTATAAACTTTGAAAACATATATAGATTGATCCTTACTTTCAAGCGCATTGAAGACTGATCTTCTTCGCGCTTGACAGCAACGGGAAATCCCTATCGACGATTTAAGCGTAAAACTAAAGTTGATCAACATGATGTCATTGTTTTTATCAAAAGTCGTGAGTTGTAACGTTGGTCGTAAGTTATTTATAACGTTTGTAAGTAATGACCGATCGTAACTGTAGTAATATGACATCCAGGCCCGAGTTCAGTTTTCTTCTTGCCTGTTCTCATTGTCCTTCGAATATTGTTCCTAGCGTTTTTGGTGCATTTTTTCCTTTGTCATTTATATGAATTCCTCAATTTTTTTTTGCGCTCAGGGCAAGAACAGGCTTCAAATGTATTGTATCACAAAAATCTCTATTATATAAACAGGTAGAGAGAGTAGGGAATTTTTTTTTATCTTTTGAACTCTCTGGACTTATCAATTTTGGTACTTTAATGTTGTTGGCTGTCAAGGAAAAAGGATCTGGTAGAAGTTTGTGAATTTTATATATGATACCAGTCAAAGGATGAATTGGTATAGATAAAAATAATAACTTTCAGCATAGAATTTTTATTTAATCCTTGATAAAAATTGATATGTTACCCTATGGGAAATGAAAAAAAAAAATTGTGGTCTCGGACTTACTTCAAATTTTGGGCAAGTCTGTACGGACCACTGAAAATTTGGTCAGGACCAGTGAATTTCTTCGAGCTTCAAGTCCTGGACCAGTAAGGTTCTGAAAAAATTTTTAACCCCTGAAACACCTATAAATTTCTAAGTTCAAAATGGCATAACTCCTGGAAAAATTGTACGATGAAAAATCCCCGACAATATGCACATCTACATATGATGTCCTTGCTACATACAAAGTTTCATGAAATTCTGCTGAATGGTTAAAGAGGACTTGTGCTTACAAGCAAATGGTCAAAACACCTATAAATTTCTAAGTTCAAAGGGGCATAACTCCTGGAAAAATTGTATGATGAAAAATCTCCCATAATATGCACATCTACATATGATGTCCTTGCCACATACAAAGTTTCATGAAATTCTGTTGCACGGTTTAAGAGGAATCGCGCTTACAAGCATATGGTCAAAACACCTATAAATTTCTAAGTTCAAAGGGGCATAACTGCTGGAAAAATTGTACGATGAAAAATCCCCAACAATATGCACATCTACATATGATGTCCTTGCCACATACAAAGTTTCATGAAATTCTGTTGAATGGTTAAAGACGACTTGCGCTTACAAGCATATGGTCAAAACACCTATAAATTTCTAAGTTCAAAGGGGCATAACTCCTGGAAAAATTGTACGATGAAAAATCCCTGACAATATGCACATCTACATATGTCCTTGCTACATACAAAGTTTCATGAAATTCTGTAGCACGGTTACAGAGGAGTTGGGCTTACAAGATCTGGCAGCAGCCCGCCCGCCCACCCAACCGCCCGCCCGCCCAACCGCTGGTTAAAAATGTAAAGGTTATTACAGCACCGGTGAAGTCACATTATTTTGTAAAAACATTGAAATGATATTTTGCAATACTCAGGAAACCCTTATGAATATCTCTTGTTATGTGATCACAGTTAAATCATATATTCCAATGTTCAGTTTGATGATCAATGCAATTCTGTTTAATGTTTAAATAATAGGGAAAGTTCTGATTGCAAGAGGAAAATTTTTATGTAATCTCACAGAATAGTTGTTACTGTGAAATGAGACATTAGGTCAGCACTTTCTCATGAAGATTACTTGTATTTTATGCAAATGTAATAGAGATAAAAACCATGAAAAAGCCCAATATTTATATTTTTCAACATTATATGAACTATTTGGGTTGTATGATAGGACTTTTGCTTGTTTCGAAACAACTACTACATTTATCTTTATACAGTACAGCCAGAGACTTAGCATGATATATCACTGTGATACACACTTGGGTCTAAGTGCGTATCGAGAATTTCCTTATTTACGTGACTGGCATTTAATTTCTATAGATGTGACGTCGACTTGATTAAATGCCTAATTGGCGTCAATGTGCACCTTTTTGAAGTCGATTTGTTATTAATGCCAATAAGGCACTTAATTGAGTCGCATCTATAGAAATTAAATGCCATTCACGTAAATAAGGAAATCCTCGATACACACTTCAACCCCAGTGATACACGTATCACTCCAAATCTTTAAATGAGTATATTTTTTTTCTGATTGATCTATCAACATTAATTCTTTTGCATGTTAGTTGGTAGACTGCATCACTTTAAATACAAAAGAAAGCATATAGATGTGTGAAACAGGAAATAAAATATACACATTTCACTTAGCAGATCTATAGTTATAGTTTCTCATACGAGGCCATAATAGATAAGGAATATCTTCCACGAGTGTGAGAGGAATTCTTGCTTTTCCTAATTGAAACCAGTGTAAAAGACTAAGAATTTCTCTCACAAGTGGAAGTTATCACGATCCTTTTATACCCCCGCAAACAAAGTTGGGGGTATATAGGAATCACCCTGTCTGTCTGTCTGTCTATCCGTCTGTCCGTCTGTCTGTCCACACTTTTCGTAAGCGCAACTCCTCTTAAACCGCTTGAAGGATTATGATGAAACTTATACAAAGTACACTATATGGAAATGTGCATGAAGGAATATAATTATTGTCCGAAACCAGGAAGGGGAGATAATTCGACTTTGACTTTTGTTGATTCTCTATGTATGGGTTACCTCGTAAGCGCAACTCCTCTTAAACCACAGGGATTTTGATGAAACTATACACAAAGGAAGGACACTATATGGAGATGTGCATGAAGGAATATAGTTATTGTCCTAAACCAGGAAGGGGAGATAATTCGACTTTGACTTTTCATTGATTCCCTATGTATGGGTTACCTCGTAAGCACAACTCCTCATAAACAACAAGAATTTTGATTAAACTTTAGACAAAGGAAGAACACTATAGGTAGATGTGAACGAAGGAATATGATTATTGTTTGAAATCAGGAAGGGGAGATAATTTAACTTTGACTTTTGTTGATTTCTCCTGCAGTTATCTTTTTTCCCAAGAAAAAATTTAAATCATATATATTGTGAAGTCAAACTGTTTAATCCTCTTGAAAAGTTGTTTTCAAAGTGTTTTATTGAAATTTCTCTATTGCTTATGTTTTTTGTGTAAAATGTCAAATAGGCTGAAAAAAGGTGAATTTCATACTTGTTTGATTTAGACAGAGTATTTTCATTGGAGCCCTTGTGAAAAGTTCTTTCTTTGAGATTATATCATTGTGTCCATACTTTTATTGTGTCCACATTTTTACTGTGCCCACACCTGCATTGTGTCCACACCCACGTAAATTTGTACTTACATATCGATCCAGGATTCAATAAGCGGGGGGTATATTTGGCTGCCATTCGTCGACAGCTGTCGTTACTTTGGTCAAATATAAGAATCTATTTCTTCCATTAAATACAACAATCAAACTGAAGGAAAGCAAAACATGCCATTCCTTGTGGAGTTTTCTTCTGTGACGTCAAATCATTCAGTGAGTTCATTATGGTAACAACTGTGATGTCTTAGCAAATTGGAACTTAAGATTGGACTTTTATCTGTGTAAGACAGCTTCACATGACCTTGTCTTCCATGGGCTGTCTTACACGGAAAACAGCCATGATACATCTATCACAGTGATTTATAATGGTAAGTCTGTACTGTACATAAGTTGGTGAAAAGATGAATGCTTAAAGTTGTTTAGTAAAGTGATCATTTATTCAGCAATATCATTGAAAAAGCAAGTTACTATGTATAGAATCAAAAGTCTAATGCACTTGTGTTTGTCAAGATAATTTTGATTAGATGGCCTCAAAATTGTAAGGGGGCAAAATCCATGATTTACCGTTGGAACCAATAGCAACTTAATCGCGCTGATTCATTCCAGACTTCTTGTAATTTTAAAGCAATTTTTAAACATTTTTTTTTTAGTTTCATTAGAATAGAGATAATCAAACTGTATTTTAGGGTCTTGAGGAGTTTATCTTAAGATTTTTCTATCACAAACATCCAATTTCCAACTCCATTAATGCTTTGTTGGAAAACTTCATTTGCAAAACAGTAAAATCTATGAGATTTAGAGTACAGTATGGTTATATCTTAATTATACCCCCCCACTTTAGCGGGTGGTATATAGATATCATGGTGTCCGTTATTCGGTTTGTCCATTCCTTATTCCGTCAGCCATAGTGTACATACTTTTTGGCGACAACTCCTCCTAGACCACTTGGTAAAATTCAATGAAACTTTCACAGAATGTTCAGTAGTACATATTGCAATTGTGCACCAGCTATTTAAATATTTGATTTGACTGCAATTTTTTTTTGGTGATTTTATTACATCTGGAGTCAAATGGGGGGAGCAGGGGTATACCTATTATGTTTTTGTTTGCTTTGCTCACAGTTATTCTAGTTAGCCTTGACTTTGTATGAGAACAAAGACACTCTAATACCAATAAAAATGTAGAAACGCAAAAGCAGATAAAATAATAAAGTAATAGGTTTTTGGATGAGATCAGGATAATTTTGTCTTTTCCTGAGTGAGTACAGCAAAATAAAAGGAAAAAACATAAAATTTATTACACAAGTGAAAGATATCCGGATCTTTAATTACAGTATATAAACTTCCAAATTCTGTAAACCTAAAGCTGTCTACATGGTAAACTTAATTTTTCTTTTGTCTGCTATAAATTCCTATTAATTTCCTATACACAGTGTACAGGTACAAGTCCATATGTTTTTGTATATCACATTGTATCAGCTTTTTTACTTGATAAGTTTTAAGAGACATATTTCTAAAACATTTTCATTATGTTTGTTTCTGACAATTTCTTCATTGTTACAGGAGGAAAACGGACCGATGGGTTGAAAGCTGCTGATATTGTGCCTATACTCAGAGAGAGAGTGGCTTATTTATCTGGTAAGTATCAATACAAAATAGTTAGTCATCTATGTTCTGGGGGACATAGGAATCACTTGTTTACTTTAGTCAACACAACATAATTTCTATAGCATTTTTGCTCCAAAACCAGAAAGTCCAAGGTTTGTTGTATTAAGAACTATTAAGTACACAGTTTTGAAATCTTGATTGAATGCTTTTAAAGAACTTGGAATCTGCAGGCAATATATTCCTAATTACCTCAAAACAAAACTGTCCAATCCAAAGCACCATGGGACAATGAAAATGTGTGGTATTATTATACCCCCCCCCCCCCACAAACAAAGTTTGGGGAGGTATATTGGAATCACCCTGTCTGTCTGTCCATCCAAGCATCTTCTTCTGAACGTCTGCTTGGATTTTGATGAAATGTTATACAGTTGTAGTACACTACCTGAAGATGTGCATGAAGTAATATAGTACATATTACTAAAAATTTGAAGGAGAGATAGTTTGTCTTTTTATTTTTTCTGGAAAAAAGGGGGACTAACATTTTTTTGTGCATGTCCTCTTAAACGGGTGCTTGGATTTTAATGAAATGTTACACAGTTGAAATACGCCACCTGAAGATGTGCATGAAGTAATATGGTTGCTGCCTGAAATTTTGAAGGGGAGATAATTTGTCTTTGAATAGTTTTGGAAAAAAGGGAGTAACCTTGTCAGTGCATGTCCTCTTTAACGGGTGCTTGGATTTTGATGGAATATTACACAGTTGTAGTACATCAACTGAAGATGAGCATTAAGTAATATGGTTGCTGCCTCAAATTTGAATCTTTGGATGTTTTTGGAAAAAAAGGAAGGAACCTTATCAGTGATGTCCTCTTAAACAGGTGCTTGGAATTAGATGAAATAGTACACAGTTGTAGTATATCACCTAAAGATGAACATGAAGTGATATGGTTGGTGTCCGAAATTTTGAAAGGGAGATGAATCCTCTTTCAATATTTTCTGGAAAAAGGGGGAGGTATATCATTGTGTCCATACTTGTATTATGTCGACATTTGTACTTTGTCCACACACACTTACATTTAATCTGGCCATATTGATTCAGGGTTCATTGAGCAGGGGTATAACTGGCTACCATTTGGCAACAGCTCTAGTTTATGATATTGGAAAACTAAGATTGAAAAAGTATTTAAAAGCTGTTTTTGGGACTAAAAAATTATGTTGGATTTTGCCCTGATGATAATATACTCAGGTATTCGATTATACTGTTTTCACTGTATTTAGAAAAGTGGAAAGCATGATTTAGTTGTTTGAGTCATTGTGATTTGTATTAGGCTAAAGCTGTACATGTAATAATGAAATTTTTGGGACTAAAAAATTATGTTGGATTTTGCCCTGATGATAATATACTCAGGTATTCGATTATACTGGTTTCACTGTATTTAGAAAAGTGGGAAGCATGATTTAGTTGTTTGAGTCATTGTGATTTGTATTAGGCTAAAGCTGTACATGTAATAATGAAATTTTCTGATTATTTTTATAGGTGGACGAGACAGAAGAGGAGGTCCAATTCTGACTTTTCCGTCTCGTACACATCCAGAAAGACTAGACAATGATGATCTCAGGCGTCTTATGACATACTTGGCAAGTGTCCCTAGGTAAGTGAATAATTCCACCATATTTTTCTTTAAAAACATGTAGTATGTGTTGGGCTTTAAAGCTCAATTTGCTTTTAAGGATTGACCATTTAATTTCACAATTTTGGAGTTAACAATAAAAATGCTTTTTTGAAGTCTTCCATTCTACTGTCGTCTCAAAAGAAGAAACTTTAATATGAACTGAAACTAAAAATTTTGACCTTGTTCCTTAAAAAATGTGGGAACAGATATTTACTTTCTTTAATAAAAAGTCAGTACCGGTATTTGGCCTTTTGTATCAAAAGAAAGTCCGAAATTTTCACAGACAGGTTTTCATGTTTTTAACTTATATTTCAGTGACGATGTTAAGGACAAAGGCTTTACTGTGATATTAGATATGCGAGGTTCCACCTGGCAGATAGTCAAACCAATTCTCAAAGTATTACAGGTAAGTCAGGTTAAAGGTCACTAGAGTTAAAGGTTAAATAGTTGAATACTGTTACATAGAAGTCACTTAGGTCGACAAAGTACATGTTGAGTTGACCAGATATAATTGTAGCTGATTGCTTCACTATAGGGTTTGTAAGTCCCTTTTCCGTATTGAAACTTCGTTGTGCACTAATTTAGTTGATTGTCTTCCAAATGTTTTGAATTTATCAACACTGAAGAGACATAAGCTGTAGAAATGGGCATATGCAGAAACTAAAATCACAGTAACTTTGGTATTTAGTTATTTGTACCTAGAATTTGCACGCGACAAAAATATATGACATTCAAAACTTGGCATATTATAATCCTCAGAGATTGTATTTTGTCTTGGAAAATTTTAAAATTTGGATAGGGTCTGTAAGTCCTGTGACTCCAAGACTTCACAATAAAATCTGGAATTTGAAAATGTTACCTGCCGAAAATTATGTCTGATGACTTAGACATTTTCTTGTCCTATATAAATGTTCAAAATGGAACTTTTGAATACAATTTTTGTACAATTTTCACCATGACATTGGTCTCAGTCAAAAAACATCAAGCTATATCATCTTCTGGGAAATCTTGTTCTCATAGTACTGTCATTTCTTTGTTAGATCTTTGAGCTCTTTAAGTTTTAAGTTAAGTTTTGTTTAGTTAGGATAAGTATACAAAGATACTTGTATATGACATTGGTTTTCAATTTGTCATGTAAAATTATAAATGTATGAAAAGTTTGAAGATCTGGACTCAGTGGTATTTTTTTCGTGAAATTAACTGAAGTTAAGTTACATACATAGGTGTCTAGATATTATAAAATTTGGCTTTGAAAAATGTTGAAAGGAAAGGCCATCTAAATGACTGTGTTTTGACCCTGACTAAATCTTTCCTTTAATTACCAGATAATACTGTTGCAAAGGTACATACCACTGTAACTATATACTAACGTATATACAGATTAATTAAAAACATCTAGAAAGGGCTTTGTCATTATGGTTGACAAAAAATAGTGTGAATCATGGGAGTACTTTTTATGGCAAATTTCTCCAAAATTTGTAATATTTATTTTTTTTCCAGGTATCTAGTTTTTGTACTTTTTAAAAAAAAAATCTTACCCTTCATTGGGATTATATATGCAATAAAGTAACTAAAACTGGATATTTATTCACAAATCATAATTTATTATTTAAAAAAATGAATTAATTAGAGGTAATTATGTACATATATACAATGTAAATGATTCTGTATTTTTGGTGTCCATTCCATGACTATTGCATCCATTATTAAAGCAGAAAATAGGGGGGGGGAGGGTAGAATGAATGTTAAGAACAGCAACTAATTGAACAGTAATACTAGTCTATATGTGTGGCAATAGCTTAAGTACAATTATTACATGCTGACTTATTTAGATTTGTGTATGGAAAAAAAAAAAGCCCCTCCCCTTACAACCACAGAGTCGGAAGTCTGTTCCGTTTCTCCATACCCCCTGATGAGTCATATTTATTGATCTTCACAACTGTATATTTATAAACATATTGATTTATATTTTTAGTGTTGATACTGGGACTAGATAATACATAGAAAATATAGAGTTATAGCTGCCTCACATTGATTAACTTTATGCAATACTGAATATGCATTGTAAATTGCAATTAATTTCAATTTTATTTAAATTTATTTGAAATTAAGTCAATACAAATCAAATCATTTTTTGTTGCAAATTTTCCATGAATTTGTATTTGAAAATCTTAATGCATTTGTAATTATTTGCTTCTTCATGATTATTAGATATTTGAGAATGTAAAAATGATTATAGAGGGGAAATAGTGGCTTATGTTGGATACCAAAAAATACAACAGCAGTATGATCTATGTATGCATTGTTCCTTTGTTTTAAATGTCAGCTACCTGTAGTTTCTCCAAATTAAACTTGTGTATTAATTGAAATAAAAACGTATGATAAGGAAATGTGCTAAAATCATGAAATTATTTGGGATTTTCCCCAAATTTTTACCAAACTTTTAGTACCTACATGAATATACCTGTTATGCAAAAATGCTAAACACTGTCATTGGAGATGTTTATGGTCAGCCCATATAAAGACCAAAGAATAGGTTGTGTTGGGATTTTTTTAACAAAAAATAATAATACCCCCAGTAATGTAATGAAATATGTGTAGATACCTTATTGAACAAAAAATATCAGATTTTGTTTGGGAACTCAGAAATTTGACCTTTTTTATATCCCTTCCCTATTTTAATACTTACGAAAATAAAACGAGATAATTAGTGATATAGACTACAAAAGGAATATCAGCCCTAGATGTATTACCCTGTGTTTACAAACATTTAGTATTGATTTGTAATGAATTTGACGTTTTTATGTGGGTTACTGCAATAATTGACAGAAATTAATTTATGCTTGTTCTCATATAACAGAAGACAGACTGATATGGGGGCTTATTAAAGTTGGTGCACAACTCCTCTTTAAATATGAAAATAATAGAAATGAAAAAAAGATTAGATTTGTTACATGAAAGCAAATCCAGTAAAATCCAATTGTATCAAAAAAATACATCTGTTTTATTCTTTTCAAAGATTTCTTGTGTATATTGTTAGAATTTATTCTACGGGTAGATTGATTATAATTTTTGGTGGATAACACTACATTGCTACTATTCAATTGTGCAGTATTACACCCCCCCCCCCCCCCCCATTTTCATACTAACAAATTACGCTGCATTGATTTGGACAAAAATAATCAATTTAAAAACAAATATTTATGTGATATTTATTCAACAAATATTATTTATTTTTTTCAATTTTAGTGTAAATATTTACTACCAATACACAGGTGTTTAATCAATGGTTTAAATATTGTTTTTGAAGATGGCTTAAATCAGATTTAAAAGTCATGTTCCTGTAGACAACAATATTACTCCTACTTCAATATAAAATGAGAAATGTCATTTTGAAATATTTGAAGTTCTTTGTGGAGTAAAAAATAAATCAATGTTCTATGCTTATAACCTGTCAAGATTGGGTTGGAAATATTTATAATGAAGATAAATAGTGAATACACAGAAGATAAATAGGGAATACACAATATTTGCATGTACTTATGGATAAATCATGCCGATCCCTGATTGGTTTTGTACATTTTTTGTCCATGAAAAATTCCATGACAAAGAAAGATACAAAAAACCACAAAATTACAGTTCAAACAATTTATCTAAAAATTAATGACTTTAGATTATATATGGAGTACTTTTCTTACAATTTTGTGTAAATGAATTGATGACAAGCTAGGATATGAAAAGCCACGAAATGATGAACAATCATTGTATTGTGTTAGACAGGGTGTTCCTTCTGTGGTTACAACGATTTTATTACCTAAGTACTAGAAGCAATTAACCCTTGAAATTTAATTTTCTCAGTTCAGAAAAAACTGCAAACATGTTTAGAATAATAAGGAAATTTTGCAGAGCATGTGGACATTGTCCAAAATATTTATAAGAGGCATACAAGTCTGAAATGGGGGTAAGGGAGTCGGAGGGCTTTAATGAAATAGATATATATCATGGGAACTAATTATCAGAAAAGGTACTTATTATGAAAATAAAATAGTTGTAATATATGAGTCAATATCAGAAAAGTGCAAATTTCTTGTCCATTGTGGTTATTTTATTTTTATTTCTATTTTCTGCATCATATTGATCAAATTTGTGTTTAGAATTGAAGAACATGTTTAAATACATTTGAAAAGGCCAAAAATATACCAAATATATGTTTTTTTTAAAAGTATCATACCCTCAAGTTGGAAATATAGCGTTATTCATATTGTCCGAACATTGTGTCCTGACTTTCTGATACAACATACATATATCAAATCAAGTATTTTCACTTTTAATTTTCATAACAGTTGTAGAGTATAGAATGAATTTGTCATATTTATTAACATTTTTATTTTCACTTCAATTTCCATAAAAAATTTTGCTCTTCAAAGCATTGTCCTGATTGTTCACTTCCCTCCTGTTACCACTGATATTTTAACATTTTTGAAAAAACCTGGAAGACCCAGAGTATTTCACTAATAATGCATTGGAAGAACATCATTTCCTGCATGCATGACTCATAGTAGGACAAGTTTGAAAGGCCACTAATTTTGAACATCTATCGCCATCCAAGGGAAGATTTTATGTTAGGATACTTTTTGCAGTTCTCTCCTGTTACTGTGATTTCAAGTATATAATTAATAGATTTTTAGCTCACCTGACCCAAAGGGTCATGGTGAGCTATTGCCATCACTTGGCGTCCGTCGTCCGTCCGTCGTCCGTTAACTTTTCACATTTTCATCTTCTCCTCTGAAACCACTGAAGCAAATTCAACCAAACTTTACAGGAACCATGTATGGAAGGTCCTTTACAAAGATTGCTCATTTCATTCCGATCCGACAAAAAACATGCCTGCCAGCGCAGAACTTAGGTTTAACATTGGATCCTATGGGAAAAATCACATTTTCATCTTCTGCTCTGAAACCACTGAAGCAAATTCAACCAAACTTCACAGGAATGATGTACTAAGGGTCCTGAACAATGATTGCTCATTTTGTTCCGATCCGTAAAAAAACATGGCCGCCAGCACGGAACATAGTTTAACATTGGCCCTATGGGAAATTCACATTTTCAACTTCTCCTCTGAAGTCACTAAAGCAAATTCAACCAAACTTTTCAGGAATGATGTATGGAAGATGTTTTACAAAGATTGCTCATTTCTTTCCGATCCGATAAAAAACATGGCCGCCAGCGCAGAACTTAGGTTTAACATTGAACCCTATGGAAAAAAATTCACATTTTCTTCTTCTCCTCTGAAACTGCTGAAGCAAATTCAACCGAACTTTACAGGAATGATGAACTTGAGGTCCTGAACAAAGATTGCTCATTTTGTTTTGATCTGATAAAAAACATGGCCGCCAGCACAGAAGATAGTTTAACATTGGCCCCATGGGAAAAATCACATTTTCAACTTCTCCGAAACCACTGAAGCAAATTCAACCAAACTTTACAGGAATGATGTATGGAAGATGTTTTACAAAGATTGCTCATTTCTTTCCGATCCGATAAAAAACATGGCCACCAGCACGGAACTTAGGTTTTACAATGGACCCTATGGGAAAATTCACATTTTCTTCCTCTCCTCTGAAACCACTGAAGCAAATGCAACCAAACTTTACAGGAATGATGAACTGAAGGTCCTTTACAAAGATTGCTCATTTTGTTCCAATCAGATAAAAAACATGGCCTCCAGTACTGAACATAGTTTAACATTGGCCCTAAGGGAAATTCACATTTTCATCTTCTCCTTTGAAACCACTGAAGCAAATTCAACCAAACTTTACAGGAATGATGTTTTTCAAGGTCCTTTACAAAGGTTGCTCATTTCATTTCCATCCAATAAAATACATGGCTCCCAGCGCGGAACTAAGGTTTAACATTGGACCCTATGGGAAAATTTACATTTTCTTCTCCTCTGAAACCGCTGAAGCAAATTCAACCAAACTTTACAGGAATGATGAACTGAAGGTCCTTAACAAAGATTGCTCATTTTGTTCTGATCCAATGAAAAACATGGCCGCCAGCACAGAACAAAGTTTATTTTGGCCCTATGGGAAATTCACATAAAAATCATGGCCACCATACAGAACATAGAAAAATCCTGCTGTTCAGCATTTTGTCAGGTGAGCGATACAGGCTCAGTGTCTGAGCCTCTAGTTATATTTTGTGATGACTTTTATGTGTGTATTTAAGATTATTTTCTATACAGTATAAGTGACAGCTAGTACAGGCACATGTAATCTGTAAAATTGTAAAAAACATCCTTGTAATTCTTTCTGTTACGTTCCTTCCTGTAACCAGGCAAAAGTAACAGGATAGAATTTTCAAATTTATTCTCTAATTTTGATCAAATATTATCGAAAAGTTTATCGTGCAGGAGGTATTATTTGAAGTAACGCATCAGAAATAACAAATATCCATGTGTAGAATGTTGACGTAACTTATTTGTATATCGAAAACAAATAAATATTCATATAACTGGTAACAGTAAAGAAATGAACTGTTACCAACTATGTTTTTTTCGATTAAAAATGTTCTATACACTTATCAAATACAATTAAACGTGGTTTATTGAGATTAATTTATCGCCAATTCAATAAAACAATAATTATTTTGGTAGCATTAAAACACAAATTACTAGACATATCTAAAAAGAAGAAAAAATCTGATTTTCAGAATCACTATGACGTGCCAACTTTTAGCAAAGATTTCCAAGTTCTAGATATTTAATTGTTAAACATTTGAATTTTAATGAAATTGAATATCATTTGAAATTTGAGTAAACAACAAAAATTATCTTGATTCAAAGTCCCTTTGTACATTTACGCTTCACAAAAAAATCTTTTAATCTGGTAACAGGAAGGAAGTAGATAAATATGTCCCATTTTTAAGTTGCCATAGTTTCCATGTTGATTAATTTTTTGAATTACAGACACAAGTTATGTTTTTGCAAATGTTTGTTCTTTGTTTTCAGTCATTAAATACCAGATTTTAAGACTTAAATTTTGGTGTTTTTTCTTGGTCCAAAATTTGCACTTTTCTGATATTGTCTCATATATTTAAAGCTGTGAATATTGGTACTGGTTTCATTATACCCCCCACGAATGAAGTTCAGGGGGGGTATATAGGAATCACTCTGTCTGTCTGTCCGTCCATCTGTCTGTCTGTCTGTCGGTGATAGCAAACAATTTTTCGTAACATTTTTCTCAGTAACTACTCATCACTGCAACTTGAAATTTTGAATGCAAGTTTATAATGATGTCCTATATCGCAAGTAGCGATTTCAGGATTGCTGGACATCTACTACCTGTTTACCGACTTAGTTAATTTTCGAGATCTTTTGTCAATCGTTGAAACTTTTCGTAACAGTTTTCTCTGTAACTACTCATTACGTCATATGTCCGTCTGTCCGTCCGTCCGTCCGTCTGCCTGTCTGTCGGTGATAGCAAACAATTTTTCGTAACATTTTTCTCAGTAACTACTCATCACTGCAACTTGAAATTTTGAATGCAAGTTTATAATGATGTCCTTTACCACAAGTAGCGATTTCAGGATTGCTGGACATCTACTTCCTGTTTACCGACTTAGTTAATTTTCGAGATCTTAAACCAGGTTTTCCCGTTTGGAAATCCGGTGATGTACGGCAGTTTGGCGGGCGGTCGGGCGGGCAGCTAGACCTTGTAAGCCCAACCTCTGTAACCGTTCAACAGAATTTCGTGAAACTTTTATGTAGCAAGGACATCATATCTAGATGTGCATATTGTCAGGGATTTTTCATCACCAATTTTTCCAGGAGTTATGCCCCTTTGAACTTAGAAATTTATAGGTGTTTTAACCATATGATTGTAAGCGCAACTCCTCTGTAACAGTTAACAGAATTTCATGAAACTTTTTATGTAGCAAGGACATCATATGTAGATGTGCATATTGTCGGGGATTTTTCATCATGCAATTATTCCAGGAGTAATGCCCCTTTGAACTTAGAAATTTACAGGTGTTTTGACAATATGCTTGTAAGCCCAACTCCTCTGTAACCATTCAACAGAATTTAATGAAACTTTGTATGTAGCAAGGACATCATATGTAGATGTGCATATTGTCAGGTATTTTTCATCGTGCAATTTTTCCAGGAGTTATGCCCCTTTGAACTTAGAAATTTATAGGTGTTTTGACCATATGCTTGTAAGCGCAACTCCTCTGTAACTGTTCAACAGAATTTCATGAAACTTTGTATGTAGCAAGGACATAATATGTAGATGTGCATATTGTTGGGGATTTTTCATCGTGCAATTTTTCCAGGAGTTATGCCCCTTTGAAGTTAGAAATTTATAGATGTTTTGACCATATGCTTGTAAGCATAACTCCTCTGTAACCATTTAACAGAATTTCATGAAAGTTTGTATGTAGCAAGGACATAATATGTAGATGTGCATATTGTTGGGGATTTTTCATCGTGCAATTTTTCCAGGAGTTATGCCCCTTTGAACTTAGAAATTTATAGACGTTTTGACCATATGCTTGTAAGTGCAACTCCTGTAACCATTCAACAGAATTTCATGAAACTTTGTATGTAGCAAGGAGTCATATGTAGATGTGCATATTGTGGGAGATTTTTCATCATGCAATTTTTCCAGGAGTTATGCCCCTTTGAACTTACAAATTTATAGGCGTTTTGACCATATGGTTGTAAGCACAACTCCTCTGTAACCATTCAACAGAATTCCATGAAACGTTGTATGTAGCAAGGACATCATATATAGATGTGCATATTGTCTGGGATTTTTCGTTGTGCAATTTTTCCAGGAGTAATGCCCTTTTGAACTAAGAAATTTTTAGGTGTTTTGACCATATGCTTGTAAGCGCAAGTCCTCTTTAACCATTTAACAGAATTTCATGAACCTTTGTATGTAGCAAGGACATCATTTGTAGATGTGCATATTGTCAGGGATTTTTCATAGTACAATTTTTCCAAGAGTTATGTCCATTTGAACTTAGAAATTTACAGGTGTTTTGACCATATGCTTGTAAGCGCAACTTCTCTGTAACCGTTCAACAGAATTTAATGAAACTTTGTATGAAGCAAGGACATCATATGTAGATGTGCAAATTGTCAGGGATTTTTCATCATGCAATTATTCCAGGAGTTATGCCCCTTTGAACTTAGAAATTTACAGGTGTTTTGACCATTTGCCTCTTTATTTGACTTTAAAGTTAAGAATACCGTTTCAGTGATTTTTAAGAGTGACGGCATACACTGCACATAATTAGAGGAGGTATAAGTTAAACAGCTTTTCACACAAGTACCTATTTGTCCATTCATATAGTCAGGGAAAACCCGGTTTGATGTCTTATGGACATCCATTTCTTGTTTCTTCATTACCTGCCTTATTATACCCCCGCTTTGTAAAAGCGGAGGGTATATAGTGATGGTGGTGTCCGTCCGTCCGTCCGTAACACTTTTACTGTGAAAGTTTTCTCGGCTTCTACAGGTGGGAATGATTTGATATTTAGCATTAGGCTTCCAAATGATGAGTTGTACAGTGTCAGATATTTTCATGTTTGTGGCGCTACTACTTCCTGTTTGCCAATACATTAATACTTAGTTTCATATACCACTACTAATGAAAATTTTTCGTCAAAGTTTTCTCTTCTTCCAAAAGTGGAAATGATTTCATATTTGGTCTGGAGCTTCATGATAATGAGTTGTACCATGTAAGCTATTTTCAGGTTGGTTGCGCTACTACTTCCTGTTAACTGATACATTGGTATGTTGATGCTTAGTTATATATACCACTACTAATGAAAATTTTCGTCAAAGTTTTCCAGTCTGCTCCGTTAGGCACTAGTCCGATGCCCGAGACTAGTGAATTTGAATTCGGACTAGTAAATATTTTCAACCTCTAGTCCGACAGGACTAGCAAGGATTTTTATGCCCCCGCGACGATAAGTCAGGGGGCATATTGTTTTACCCCTGTCCGTCTGTCCGTCCGTCCGTCTTCTGTCCGTCCGTCCGTCTTCTGTCCGTCCGTCCTTCCGTCCGTCCGTCCGAGGGGGGTACATGGTTTGTCCGCGCAACTCCTCCTACAGTTTTTATGCTAGAAAGTTTTTATTTTGCAGATCATTTGTACATATATTGAAGATGTGCATGTGATAAGGATTTTGATTTTGGTGCATTTTCGTACAAAATATACATTGTTGAACTTTTGTCATTTTTGGTGATTTTTCATAGAGGGTACATAGTTTGTC
>MJUU01066583.1:45506-59525 GCA_002080025.1 Modiolus philippinarum
CGTCCGTCGTCCGTCCGTCCGTCGTTAGCTCACTTTCAAAAATCTTCTCCTCTGAAACCACTGGGTCAAATGGAACCAAACTTTAACTGAATCATCACTAGGGTATCTAGTTTTAAATTTGTTATTTTGTATGTCTTAAGTCAAACAACATGGCTGTTGTTACTAAAAATAGAACATAGGTGTAAATTACAGTTTTTGGCAAATAACTCAAAAACCGTTACAGATATAAAAAATTAGACTGTGGTAAAAATGATCAGCATGAGAAGATCTACCCACGGTGAAATTTTGAAGAAAATCTGATGACCCATCTAAGAGTTATTGCCCTTTTTCCGTAAAATTTTCAAAATATTGATGTTTTTTATTTTTTATTAAAAAAACTATAACAGATAGAGGTTAAGTTTAAATTGCAAAAATGTTCAGCATGTTAAGATCTACCCACGTGGATATTTTGAAGAAAATCCAAGTACCCATGTATGAGTTGTGGTCCTTTATTGGTCAAATTTTTCGTGATTTTTTACTTTTTGTCCTATATTTCAAAAATGCTTTGAGATAGAGGTCAAGTTTAAATTGCAAAAATGTTCAGCATGTTAAGGACTTTATTTTATTGAACACATTCAAGTTTTCTGACGGCTTCCAAGATGGCTGCCAGCGGGGAACTTAGTTTACCATTTGACCTAATGGGAAAATTCATACAAAGAACTATTTCTTGAGCACCACTGAATGGATTTGAACCAGATGCTTATGAGGTGCTGACCAGATGTTGTTACTTTGGCACCGATCCATCATCCAACATGGCCGCCAGTGGGGATCTTAATTTTAACATTGGGCTCTATGGGAAAATGCATACAAAGAACTTCTACTTTAGAACCACTGAATGGATTTGAACCAAACTTGGCATGACTGATGTTTATGAGGTGCTTACCAAGTGTTATTACTTTGGTGCCAATCTGTCATCTTACATGACCGACAGCATTGGAATGAATGGATTTAAATCAAACATGACATGAATGATGCCTGTCAGGTGCTGACAAAGTGTCACCAGCTGTGAACTTAATTTAACAAAAGATCTTCTTCTAGAGAACTGCTTAACAGATTTTATCCAAACTTTGCTTATGAGAAGCTGACCAAGTGTTGTTACTTCAGTGATGATCCATCATCCAACATGGCTGCCAGCAATGAATTGGACCCTAAGGGGAAATGCATGCAAAGATATCATGGAAAACCATTGAATGGATTCAATTTAAACATTGCATAAATGAAACTTGTGAGATTTTGACCAAGCTTGTTACTTTGGTGATGATCTGTCTTCCGACATGGCCACTAGTAGCAAAACTTAGTTTAACATTGGACCCAGTGGGAAATGCATAAAAAGATCTTCTCCTCTGAAACTGCTTGAACAATTTCAGTAAAATTTTGATATGATAGTCCTTATGTGACCCTCTTCAAAGTTTTATGTTAAATAGCTGCCAGCAGGGAACATAGATTAACATAGGCCACTTAAGTTTGGAAACTGCATTCAAAAATCTTCTCTGAAACTGCTTGAACAATTTTAATTAAATTTTATAAAAACTTTCTGATTTTTATGTACATACACCACCAAAAATGTGGACCATCAATTGGGAATTATAGTGCTGCAGGACCCAGGTGAGCGATACAGGCTCTTGAGAGCCTCTTGTTTCAAAAAATTATTGTGAAGTCAATTTTTATCTGATTAAAATGGAAATCACACTGATTAATCATAATCTTGTGAAGTTTACTAGTTTATTTCAGCGTAATTTTCTGAATTGTAGTTTCAAAGAATCCAGATTTATACAGGAAATAAATTTTGATGTCACAATTTTACTTGCATACATGTAAATAGGGAAAAATGACAGTTAATTTTATACTTAATGGATTCTCGAAAAATGAATGTCAGAAAATTATGTCCAGTCATTGAAGTTCAACTTGTGTTTTAAGCCCCTATAGGGTACAATGCATTTTGTGCATTTTCTCCATTTGTTTGAGTTTGCACACCAGGGAATTTAAACTTTCAGAAACCTGCATAAACAACTCATTGAATGGACTCTTCCTGATTCAAGAATGTATTACACATGAAATTTATTCGGTGTTACTTTATTCATGGCTTAGGTCAGTTAGTTCTAAACGCCTGCTTTTGTTATTATGGATGCAAAATTTTATATTTCAAAATCTTGGTATATATTCTGTATTTTAAATGTTTATTTAATTATATGCAGCAGGAAGAAGATTTGTTGTATCAGCTACAGCAGATTTCCAAAGTTCTATACCACAGATTTCACAGTTGTTAGAGAGGATGCACGGAACTAAACAACATCTGAATCAGTTGTGGTCAGTTAAACGTTTGAGATTAGAACAATGTTTACAACTGAGGATATTTGAAGAGGACGTTGAAAAGGTACCATTTGAAAAACTGAAATTTAGTAAAAAAATTTTAAAAGTAGCCAAAACACATAAAACCAAATAAAAGCCAGGTACAATTGTGAGCAGCAAGAATAATTGTATTACAGACTATTTTCAGAAAAAATTGTTTTTGTCTGTTACTTGAATTAGGCCACAAAAAAAAATAGCTGTGTTTACGGTACCAGACCGACCCTACCTTTTTTTATCATCAAAATTTTGTCAAACATCCATTTTTGTCCCAATGTACAAGAACTGCAAAAGTTTTGATGCAAAAACCCTTCCATGCGAGGTAAATTTAAGGAAGAAACATGTTTTTAAAGTCAATGACAACAAAATGCCCCAGATTACATGACTTCTGGTTTGGGTAAATTGATACTGGACCGGAGAAAACACGTCAAAAAATCCGGATTATCGCCGATTTCAAAAAAATAAAAAATTATAACAAAAAAACTTTTCGACCGACTGACCCTAATTTTTTTCAGCATGTGAGAGTAAACTCTTTTTTTTTGGGCCTTACATGCTCAAATAAAGTAGATGTAAAAAACTGAAACTAAGAAATAAATTAGATTCTCAGGCTGTTTTTTTTCAGAATTCACAAAGGTATTATGGTACTATTGATTTTTATTCCACAATATTCAAGCATACATGCTTCTAAGCTTCAAAACTCTTTCTTTTGGCATTTAAACATTAAATTTGCCTTATCAAGAATTTTGAAGGAGTTTCTTTAAATAATGTTTTTCTGATGGATTAGGATGTTCACTTTCTACATATATATTCATTTTGACAAATTTGAGAATCTGTTACAACTTAAAAGTTGAAAAACATTCATACATGTTAATTTCTTATCATAGAATTTAAAAGTTGAAAAATATTCATGCATGTTAATTTCTTATCATAGAATTTTCCATTGGGAAATAAATGCAGTGTTAAAAATGTACAGTTAATTTGGAGTGGATGGGTTGGATCATATATTTGATTCAAAATTCATTGTCTTTTACATCAGAATGAAAGGGGAAATGTTTTTCTAAGGGAANGGGGGGGGGGGGGGGGTTCGGAAGGCACTTTAATTAAAATTTGATGGGTTGTGGGGTGAATTGGAGACTTTCAATGAAGAAACAATGAGACAAACGATTAGAATTTTATGCATGGTTGGTCCTTTTAAAAAGTGCCTTCCGACCACCCCAACCACACACCCCCCCATACAATTATTTCTGGGATAGCCCTAACTATCTAACTATTATACATGTATTATTCACATAAACTATAGAGATAATTGATCTCTGTTAAAACTTAAGAGAAAATAGTATGAAATGCAAATCTATGCAACATATCTCACTATGTAGTATCTACATATATTTCTTCTGAAAATCAGCATCAGATTTACAGCTTTTCTTTTGTTGTTTCAACAAAGAGATTGAGAATGGAAATTGTTAAATTAAATGGTTACTTTGATAACTTTCTAAACCTATAAAACTTTGATTTGTTTCTGTAAAAAAAGATGAAGAGTTGAAAGTATGTTGCTATTTTTATTTCCAGATGTTTGATTGGATTGGTCACAATAAAGACATGTTTTTAGTACATTACACGGAAATAGGAAACTCCCACCAGATGGCAGTAGAATTAGAAGTAGAACATAGCCAGTTTGCCAACAGTGCCGTGGTATGTATTGATGAAGTCATTGATTAATTTGTGGCTGCTTGCATTGTTCAATCTGTAAAATCTTCTCATGCATTTACTACAGAAATCAAGTTTTTAACAAAACAGTCAGATCTAGTGTATCAGTTGTTAGCTCCCCTGACCTGAAGGGTCAGTGTGAGCTATTGCCATCACTTGTCGTCCATCGTCCGTCCCTCCATCGTCTGTTAACTTTTCACATTTTCATCTTCTTCTGTGAAACCACTAAAGTAAATTCAACCAAACTTTACGGGAATTATGTACTAAAGGTCCTTTACAAAGATTGCTCATTTCATTCCGATCCGATAAAAAACATGGCTGCCAGCGCTGAACTTAGGTTTAACATTACACCCTATGGGAAAATCACATTTTCATCTTCCCCTCTGAAACCACTGAAGCAAATTCCACCAAACTTTACAGGAATGATGTACTAAAGGTCCTTGACAAAGAATGCTGATTTTGTTCCAATTTGATAAAAAAAAAACAGTGCGGAATGTAGTTTAACATTGGACCCTATGGGAAAATCACATTTTCATCTTCTCTGAAACCACTGAAGCAAATTCAACCAAACTTTAAATGGAATAATGTACTATAGGTCCTTTACAACGGTTGCTCATTTCGTTTCGATCCGTTTAACAACATGGCTGCCAGCGCGGAACTTAGGTTTAACATTGGACCCTATGGGAAAATCACATTTTCATCTTCCCCTCTGAAACCAGTGAAGCAGATTCTACCAAACTTTACGGGAATGATGTACGAAAGGTCCTTTACAAAGCTTGCTCATTTCATTCCGATCCGATAAAAAACATGGCTGCCAGCGCGGAACTTAGGTTTAACATTACACCCTATGGGAAAATCACATTTTCATCTTCACCTCTGAAACCACTGAAGCAGATTTCACCAAACTTTACAGGAATGATGTACTAAAGGTCCTTGACGAAGAATGCTAATTTTGTTCCAATTTGATAAAAAAAAAAACAGTGCGGAATGTAGTTTAACATTGGACCCTATGGGAAAAATCACATTTTCATCTTTTCCTCTGAAACCACTGAAGCAAATTCAAATCAAACTTTACAGGAATGATGTACTAAAGGTCCTTATCAAAGAATGTTCATTTTTTTCAATTTGATAAAAAACATGGCCGCAAGCACAGAACATAGCTTAACATTGGATCCTCTGGGAAAATCACATTTTCATCTTCTTCTCTGAAACCACTGAAGCAAATTCACCCAAACTTTACAGGAATGATGTACTAAAGGTCCATGACAAAGAATAGTCATTTTGTACCGATCCGATAAAAAACATGGCCGTCAGTGCGGAACTTAGTTTAACATTGGAGACTATGGGAAAATCACATTTTCATCTTCTCCTCTGAAACCACTGCAGCAAATTCAACCAAACTTTACAGGAATGATGTACTAAAGGTCCTTTACAAAGATTGCTCATTTTTTTTCTGATTTGATAAAAAACATGGCCACCAGTGTGGAACTTAGGTTTAACAATGGACCCCATGGGAAAAATCTTATTTTCATCTTTTCCTCTGAAACCACTGAAGCAAATTTAACCAAACTTTACAGGAATGATGTACTTAAGGTCCTTGACAAAGAATACTTGTTTTGTTCCGACCAATAATAAACATGGCCGCCAGCGCACAACTTAGTTGAACATTGGAGCCTTTGGGAAAATCACATTTTCATCTTCTCCTCTGAAACCACTGAAGCAAATTCAACCAAACTTTACATGAATGATGTATGGAAAGTCCTGTACAAAGATTGCTCATTTCATTACAATCTGATAGAAAACATGACCGCCAGCATGGAACATAGTTTTACATTGGACTGTGGGAAAATCACATTTTCATCTTCTCCTTTGAAAACCACTGAAACAAATTCAACCAAACTTTAGAGGAATGATGTACGAAAAGTACTTTACAAAAACTACTCATTTTATTTTGATCTGGTAAAAAACATGGCCTCCACTGCGGAACATAGTTTAACATTGGAGCCCGGTATGAGAAAGCCATCATCTTCTCTGAAACTATTCAAGCAAATTTAACTAAATGTATATTAGGTCCTTTGCAAAAATTACTCATTCCAATAGGATAAGACAAAAACACAGGTGCTAATGGAGAACTTAACTAAATATTAGACCCTATTGGTAATAAACATATTTTTGGTCATGCATGGCATAGAGGCATTTTGTCAGGTTAGCGATACAGGCTCAGTCTCTGAGCCTCTAGTTATTTTATTCTTCTGTTATCAACAGATTCCTCTGAAACATGTATATGCAACACCTTGTTTTAACATGTCTGCTTCTGTTCTTGATATCACTTTTTTGTAATGAAGATTTGATGTAGTTCATTAATATTAAAAGAAAAGTAGATCTTTCTCAATAATGTACAGGTTCAACAGATACATGTTTCGTAGGAAATAATTTTACAGTGCCAATTTTGTAAGGTTTACACTCAATATGGTATCAATCTATAAATAAATATACATGTGCTTATGTTAAATTTCTGCAGCATCTTCAACTCTTTTGTGATAAGCTTTATGTTACAAACAAAACATAACAGTAAACACCTACAATGGCTACAAATTACAATCACATGCCACAGTCCACGAGGGAACTTCACTAGAAAAACACCAATGAAAGACAAAGACAAACATAAATAAGTCTATAAATACTTTATTTCATGTCCTGTTACGAATCATGAAACTTTTTCTCCTCTTGTAAGACAAACTGGCTGTCACATCCATCTCAAGTGTATTCATCTCATAACTCAGTCAGTAATTGATATTAGTTGTACTATTTCTTAATCATTTAACTAGTCTATTAATCAATCCATCAATCTTAAATAAGCATATTTTATGATTGTAGAACGTATATGTAAATATAACTAGAATCCTTGGTATGGCACAGAAGTTATGTGATGGTGGACACTATGCTTCCAGTTCTATACGTATGCAGGCCAGTCGATTAGAGCGAGAATGGAAAAATTTAGCTGCTGCATTAGATGATAGAAGTGCTGTATTAAATATGTCAACGTCTTTCCATAAACGAGCAGAACAGGTAAGGTTATGTTCCTTTAATAAATGTGAGCATGGCAAGGTTAAGTAGGAGAATTTTCTAATAGAATTTTGAGTCAAGTTTAAGTGATAGTGAAAAGATTAGCTTAATCAACAAAAAAACTATAATATTACACAGCAGTAAAGTAACTCTCAATCCATTAAAAAAACATTTGTTGACATAGTGACTGTTCATTTTTTTGGGGGGTGCAAGGTGATATTTTGAAGACTTGAAATACAGTGCTCCCTTGTTATACCCCCGTCTTTAACGGCAGTCCCCCAACTTATTGCCAACCAATTTCAAAGTCCATTTTCAAAAAAGTACATAGTTTCACTTTTTCCACGATATATCGCCAACCTCGCTTATCACCAAAATTTTCTCTGGTCGCAAAGGTGGCGATATAACAAGGGTGCACTGTATTTTGTACATGTATATTTTATCATTATACATGTATGCATAAGAGAGAAATTTAAAGGGATTTTTACTTGTCTTTTAATATGTCATTTGTAGCAGTCATTCATGTATGTTCCTTGTTTATTAAATGGCAGGAAGGAATTGCTGATGTACATATATATCCAATATTGATTTACTTATTCCTTTGTTTTTCAGTATTTAGCCCAGGTAGTTGGATGGAGACAAGCCTGTGAGAATCCCAGTATACCCAGTGTTGATTTATTTTGTATTTTGTTTTCAGCATTTAGCCCAGGTATTTGGATGGAGACAAGCCTGTGAGAATCCCAGTATACCCAGTGTTGATTTATTTTGTATTTTGTTTCCAGTATTTAGCCCAGGTAGTTGGGTGGAGACAAGCCTGTGAGAATCCCAGTATACCCAGTGTTGATTTATTTTGTATTTTGTTTTCAATATTTAGCCCAGGTAGTTGGATGGAGACAAGCCTGTGAGAATCCCAGTATACCCAGTGTTGATTTATTTTGTATTTTGTTTTTCAGTATTTAGCCCAGGTAGTTGGATGGAGACAAGCCTGTGAGAATCCCGGTATACCCAGTGTTGATTTATTTTGTATTTTGTTTTTCAGTATTTAGCCCAGGTAGTTCGATGGAGACAAGCTTGTGAGAATCCCAGTATACCCAATGTTGATTTATTTTGTATTTTGTTTTTCAGTATTTAGCCCAGGTAGTTGGATGGAGACAAGCCTGTGAGAATCCCAGTATACCCAGTGTTGATTTATTCTGTATTTTGTTTTTCAGTATTTAGCCCAGGTAGTTGGATGGAGACAAGCCTGTGAGAATCCCAGGATACCCAGTGTTGATTTATTTTGTATTTTGTTTTCAGTATTTAGCCCAGGTAGTTGGATGGAGACAAGCCTGTGAGAATCCCAGTATACCCAGTGTTGATTTATTTTGTATTTTGTTTTTCAGTATTTAGCCCAGGTAGTTGGATGGAGACAAGCCTGTGTTAATCCCAGTATACCCAATGTTGATTTATTTTGTATTTTGTTTTTCAGTATTTAGCCCAGGTAGTTGGATGGAGACAAGCCTGTGAGAATCCCAGTATACCCAATAATATACATGAGTTGGAGGCAGCATTACAACAACACCAAAGTCTCATAGATGCCATTAGTCAATCATATGCTGAGGTATCTGGTTAGATAGTGGCTAAGCTCAATTTAATACTGTCAAACTTAGGTCTAATGAACATAAAATTGATACATATCAAAATGAGACGTGATGCCATTTCCTGATAATAAAATACAACGGTAAACCAGGAAATTCTGTCTTTTTATGGTGTTTACATAGAATGTACGGGAAAAATATTGAAAGGCAATGTTTAGTTTAATAGAAATTTATTTTTTATCCACGAGAATTTGATGTATTTTTGTGAATAGATAGTTTATGATGTACTAGTAATTTATTGGTTACAATTAAAAAATGTATATGTAACCATGCTTTTAACAGAGATATTTTACAAAGTTTCCAGATTAAACATTATTTACAGGAAAAGGGAGTTAATTCACTGCAACGTAAACGAAATATGACATTTCGCATCTGTCATTCAATTATGACATCAAATTACTGTTCTGGCACGAAATTCAAACATTACCCGTATCCGACTCTTTATTTTTGTAATGCGCAATTAAACTGCAAAACACAACGGTATCTATCTACTTTAAGGCTTATTTCAACCCATTTCTAACCTTGTCCTTTGATTGTTGCTAATTAAGTCTACAGACAGCATGTAAGTTTAACCAGGAATTGATTATACATGTATGTGACAGTAAAATTGGAAGTTGATAAAAATAAAAATTCTAATGATATATTTATAGTCTACACAAACAAAGCTTAGGGGTTATTTATGAATTGCCCTGTCTGTCTGTCCAAGCTATAAAGCAATGAAAAGATATGGAGTAAATGAACATCAGACAAAGTCTGTCGTTCTGTCTCTCTGTCCACCCATGTACTATGTCAGTGCATGTCCTCCTAAACAGACGCTTGGATTTTGATGAAATGTTACAGTTGTAGTAAACCACCTGAAGATGTGCATTAAGTAATATGGTTTCTGCTCGAAATTTTGAAGGGGAATTAATTAAGCTTAAAATATCTTCTGAAAAAAATGGGGAGGTATATTATTGTGGCCATACTTGTATTGTGTCCTTGCCTGTACTGTATCTTTTTGATGAATCTTTAAAAAATGAAAAAAATGTCAGCACCCCTCCACATGCCCAGATCATACAGTTTTATATTTTTGTAAGTTACATTTCATATGTATTACAGAATTACTGAAAATATTTCATTGGACTGTGACTACTCAAAATGAGATCTATGATTAAACTAATTAGTCAGGTATTAGAAGAAACAAATCAATATAACATCGTTTTATTTTGTAGGTTTGTCAGGATGGTAAACAGCTGCTGGACACATTACAGACTCCTGTCAGTTCTAGTAGTATGAACAGTATAACAGCCAAGGCAGATTATTCAGAAGCTGCTGGTCATGTTCTGGATGTTGTTCATGAGGTTAGAGGGCTTTATAGATGAAATAGATAGGTTGAACCACTCTCCAAAGGATAGTTTGTATACTATTTTACAGGTGACCTTCTGTGTATCATTTGATTGTTGTTCATTATTTTTGACACTCTTTCCTTGGTAACTTTACATCACAGCCACTTGATAGTTAGTGTGGTCTAGTAGTATGGTTAGTATAGTAAGCTTCAATATGGTCAAATTATACATTATTTTCAATCCTTAATGTATAGATACTTTCTGTTTATAAACTGAGTGTATTTTTCTGCTTTAATAGCTCACCTGTGTACCACTAATTGACATCTGTCATCTGTATGTTTCCATTCATTGTCTGCCTGAAATTTTATTCAAATATTTTCTCTTCTGAACTTACAAGGATACTTGGATTCAAACTTTGTCAAAATGGTCCTTGTGACCAACAGTCACGGTTGTCTTGAGCTCACCTGGCTATGCCAGGGTGAGCTTTTGCCATCACTATGCGTCGGTCGTCCGTCTGTCTGTCCATCAACAATTTCAAAAAACTTCCCCTCTGAAACCGCTGGGCCAAATGTAACCAAACTTGACTTGAATCATCACCAGGGTATGGCTTCTCAAAATTGTGTTCGATTAGTCGGCTGGTCAAACAACATGGCCACCATTGCTAAAAATAGAACATAGGGGTAAATTGCAGTTTTTGGCTAATAACTCGAAAACCATTACAAATATCAAAAATCTGACAAGGTGTAAAAATAATCAGCATGATGAGATCTACCCACTGGGCAATTTTGAAGAAAATCTGAAAACCCATGTCGGAGTTATAGCCCTTTTTCCATTAAATTTTCAAAATTTTTGCATTTTTTATTTTTTATTTCAAAAACTGTAACAGATAGAGGTCAAGCGTAAATTGCAAAAATGTTCAGCATATCAAGATCTACCCACCCTGAAATTTTGAAGAAAATCCATAAACCGTTGTAGGAGTTATTGCCCTTTTTTCACCGAATTTTTTTAATTTTTGTATTTTTCATCTTTTATTTCCAAAACTATAGAAGATACAGGTTAAGTGTAAATTGATGAAATGTTTGCCATGCTGTGGCGACTTCAAAACTGATGTTGAAAATTGTTCCTTGACCGCCATTTTCAAAATGGCTGCCAAAAAAGGCGGGAAAATTCAACATTGTCCGATTTCAATGAAATTTGGTTTCCAAATAGATATTGATGTTGCGACTTCAAAACCGGTGTTGAAAATTGTGCGGTGACTGCATTTTCAAAATGGCCTCCAAAAAAGGCGGGATAATTCAACATTGTCTGATTTCAACGAAATTTTGTTTCCAAATAGATAATGATGTTGCGACTTTAAAACTGTGTTGAAAATTGTTAGTTGACCACCATTTTCAAAATGGCCGCCAAAAAAGGCGGGAAAATTCAATATTGTCCGATTTCCATGAAATTTGGTTTCCAAAAGGATATTGATCATGCGACTTCAAAACCGGTGTTGAAAATTGTTCGTTGACCGCCATTTTCAAAATGGCCACCAAAATAGGCGGGAAAATTCAACATTGACCGATTTCAACGAAATTTGGTGTCCAAATAGATATTGATGTTGCGACTTCAAAACCGGTGTTGAAAATTGTTCGTTGACTGCCATTTTCAAAATGGCCACCAAAAAAGACGGGAAAATTTTACATTGTCCGATTTCTATGACATTTGGTTTGCAAATTTGTCTTGATGTCGCAACTTCAAAACTGATGTTAAAAATTGCTCGTTGACCGCCATTTTTAAAATGGCCGCCAAAACAGGCGGGAAAATTCAACATTGTCCAATTTCAATGAAATTTGATTTCCAAGTAGATATTTGATGTTGCGACTTCAAAACCGATGTTGAAAATTGTTTGTTGACTGCCATTTACAAAATGACGTCTCAGCTTCAAAACTGGTTTGAAAGTGGTCCTTAGCAAGAACGTTTTTTGTCAAAACAGCCCAACAAAGAAATATAGTAAAACATGATCAGACTTTAAAAACAGTTCAAAATATTGGAGGTGTTTGAGCTACGAAAGTTTGAGAAATTAAAGATCAACTGTATAACTTGCAATGTTACCTTGATTGTGGCAACTGAAAGCCAGGTGAGCGATACAGGCTCCTGGGAGCCTCTGGTTTTATAGTTCCCTTCACAATTAGTGTCTGACAGGTCTGCACTTACATTTGTAATTCAAGATGGATGCCAGTAGAGATCATAGTTTTCACTTTGTACCTTTTAAAGAAAGTTAACGTTATTTATGTAGATGGGCCCTAATCCACAGCTCATTCAGTCGATGAAACTCTAGTTGGATGACTTGATTTTCAAGCTGGAATGTTCTTTTCTCTGTGATGTCAAAATAAATTGACAAATATCAAATATATCTTATTTTATTCACTTTGCCGCAAATTAGCTTCCTAAATCCACAAATATTTTTTATAACGTAAACTACATAAAATATCTCTTAGAAAAACCAGTGACATACAAATTTTTCAGGTCAAAATATAGTTTAAGTGCATCTCTCTTCAATATTTGCAGAAATAATGAGAAACTAGTTTTGATTGTTCATGGAGTATATATTTTATAGCTATAAGACCACTTCACTAGACATACAGTTTTCGAAATTTTATTTATGACACAACTTTTTGCCTACCTATATAATGTTTGAAACCAACGACAAATGGAGGACCTAAAAATTAAAATTCTTCAATGCATTTATAATAAAACCAAATTCAACAAAGTCAAATGTTTTTTCAAAGTCGATAAGTAATAATTAATCTTCCATATTGTTTTCCTCTAAGAAGTGCATAGTATCATAAAGAAGTCTAGTATTTTAATTTGGAAAATTATGTGGGATCGATTACATAGAATTGATCAAATTTTGTAGGGAAATGTTGTATTATCTGACACATATTTGGGTAGTTTCTTTATCATTCATTAAGACATGAATAAATGGAAAAAATCAGGTTAAATCTTTACTTTAAAGGATTTTTGGACGTTTGTTTTTGTAGGTTTTGGCCCACCATAGACACTTAGAACAGACATGGCATACTAAAAAGGTCAAACTACATCAACGACTGGGCCTGAGATTGTTTCAGCAAGATGTTAAACAGGTTTGTAATATAGTTAAACTTATGCTTCAAACTCAGATTTTTTTTAACATAACTGAGGGGTCAGACCTGTTGTCTAAAATGTTATCGTTTTAAAGTTAGATCAGTAAATATAGTTTCTACAACTAGAACTTAGTTGATTAGGGCTGTTCCAGAAATAATTGTATGGAGGGGGAAGGGGGTTGGCGTGGGGGGATGTCGGATTGCACTTTTTAATAAGGAACCACCAATGACCATGCATAAAATTTTAATTCCTATGTCTAATTGCTTCTTGAGTGAAAGTCTCCAATATACCCCACAATATAAGTGCCCTTCCGACCCCCTATACAATTATTTCTGGAACAGCCCTTATGAAATTTCTCATATCGAGTTAAATAAATTTTGCAAATGTTTGATAACGAGGCTTGCTGAGTTTTAACACAATTCAAAATTTATTTTACAAAATGTGAGAAATTTCATAATAAACGCGTTGAAGTTTTAGAAAATGTTTCTCTAATGACATAATGTAAAACACCAAGGATTATTTTCCGAATAGATTTGGTGGGAACTTTCACTTGAGTTGTTCTCTCTCTAGAGACTACAAATATTTTTATCACATCTATCAGGTGTTTAGTCTGACGCCGGGGGCAGTGCAGTAGGACGCCTCAGACTTGCTTTTTTCCTTGAGAAAAAGTCTGTCGGGCCTTTCCCTATTGAAATAAAAAAAAATTTTCAATAAATTGATGGAGAGTTTCATTTAGGCATGGACCATTTGATTTTCAAGGGGGGGGGGGGGCTTGG
>MJUU01066583.1:69610-90063 GCA_002080025.1 Modiolus philippinarum
AAGCTTGGAAATGATGAGTTGTATTGTGTAAACAATTTTCAAGTTTGTCGGACATCCACTTCCTGTTTGCTCAGACTTTGAATTTTTACTAAAAACTAAATTTCGGTCACAGATTTCTTGGCTTCTACTGGAGGGAATGATTGGAAATTTGGTTTGAAGCTTTGAAATGATGAGTTATATTGCAAAAGTGGTTTTTCAAATTTGTAGATCAACCACTTCCTGTTTGCCAATACTTTTACTTTTTACTATAAACCAAATTATCTTCATAAGATTTTTAGACTTGTATCAACTTGAAATGATTTGATATTAAGTCTGAAGCTAAAAAATGACATGGTTTGGTAAAAATTCAAGAATTCACTGTATCCAGCAAATTACTGTATCAACACATTTGTGTCAAACAGAATGTGAATCCACACTTACCTCAATTTTACTTTTGCATGGAATTTCAGGATCGAAATTGTGGGGCCCTTCCGACAATGCCAGTTTCGACATGCTCTAGTTATACCCCCCGCAAACAAAGTTTGGGGGGTATATAGGAATCACCCTGTTCATCAGTCCGTCTGTCCATCCGTCTGTCCGTCCATGTAGCTTGTCAGCGCATGTTCTCCTAAACGGCTACTTGGATTTTAATGAAATGTTACACAGTTGTAGTACACCACCTGAAGATTTGCATGAAGTCATACGGTTGCTGCCAGATATTTTGAAGGGGAGATAATTTGTCTTTGAATATTTTCTCGAAAAGGGGGAGGACGACCCGGAAACAAAGTTTGGGGGGTATATAGGAATCATCCTGTCTGTCCGTTCGTCTGTCCGTCCGTCTGTCCGTCCATGTAGCTTGTCAGTGCATGTTCTCCTAAACGGCTACTTGGATTTTAATGAAATGTTGCACAGTTGTAGTACACCACCTGAAGATGTGCATGAAGTCATATATTTTGAAGGGGAGATAATTTGTCTTTGAATATTTTCTCGAAAAGGGGGGAGGACGAACCTTGTCAGTGCATGTTCTCCAAAACGGCTGCTTGGATTTTCTTGAAATGTTACACAGTTGTAGTACACCACCTGAAGATGTGCATGAAGTCATATGGTTGCTGTGGGATATTTTGAAGGGGAGATAATTTGTTTTTGAATATTTTCTCGAAAAGGGGGAGGACGAACCTTTTCAGCGCATGTTCTCCTAAATGGCAGCTTGGATTTTGATGAAATGTTACACAGTTGTAGTACACCACCTGAGGATATGCATGAGGTAAAATGGTTGTTTTCTGAAATTTTGAAGGGGAGATAATTTGTCTTTGAATATTTTCTCAAAAAGGGGGAGGACAAACCTTGTCAGCTCATGTTCTCCTTAACAGATGCTTGGATTTTGATGAAATGTTACAAAATTGTAGTACACCACCGAAAGATACATGTATGCATGAAGTAGTATGGTTGCTTTCTGAAGTTTTAAAGAAGAGATAATTTGTCTTTGAATATTTTCTCAAAAAGGGGGGAGGACAAACCTTGTCAGCTCATGTTCTCCTTAACAGATGCTTGGATTTTGATGAAATGTTACACAGTTGTAGTACACCACCTGAAGATACATGTATGCATGAAGTAGTACGGTTGCTTTCTGAAGTTTTGAAGGAGAGATAATTTGTCTTTGAATATTTTCTGGCAAAAGGGGAGGACAAACTTTGTTAGCGCATGCATGTTCTCTTAAACAGGTATTTGGATATTGATGAAATGTTACACAGTTGTAGCATACCACCTGAAGATTTGCATGAAGTAATATGGTTGCTGTCTGAAATTTTGAAGAGGATTTAACTTTTCTTTGAATAATTTCTGGGGAAAAAGAGGGAAGGTATATATATGTGTCCATACTTGTATTGTGTCCACATTTGTACTGTGTCCACAAATGTATTGTGTCCACATACACTTAAGTTTACACTTGCCATATTGATTCAGGGTTCAATTAGCGGGGGGTATAACTGGCTGCCATTCGGCGACAACTCTAGTTGTAGATGTTCTGTTGTCATAGGTGGATATAGATGTAAATTTTTCATATTGATTTTGCATATCACTCAGTCCCTTCAACGGTATCTTAAAATGACCAATAATTCATACCATACATATATTACTATGACAAACTTTACTGGTAATCTTTCCATAAGAGAGCAATTATTTCTTCCTTGCTCAATACAAATGTATAACATTCATTGGTTTAGTGTAATAGCTCCTTACATGAGAGCAGATCAAAGATTGGGGTTTCTTTCATGAATGTAAGAAATTCTGTCTTTTCTCGAGTGGAGCACAGCGAAAAGAGAGAGTAAGACGAAGACTTTCTTACATGAGAGAAAGATACCCTGATCTTTAATTTCAATCGAATGTTAGTAGCTATTTCTTCCGTAAAATACAACAACAAACATCTGGAAGCCTATACTGTGCGAGTAACGACGTCGCCATTTGAGTGTACCTTACATTGTGACGTCAGGTGTATTATGACGTTATGTTATGGTTACGATTATTGTATCACAAAAATGAACACTTTTGGATGGTCATTTACCCATGTGAGACGAGGTCACATGCATCCATATCATGTGGGTCGTCTCACATTGTAAACCAACATTTACGTAAGAATATGATAATTGTAATGTCATGAAATCCTAAAAACAACAGGAAAATGAAGCCCCTGCCATAGTATATTGTACTTGGAGTTTTTTCCCACATCAAATGCCTATGAGCTTTTTGCAGTGTGGGCAGGTATGTTTGTAACTTACTTACACAAAATAATTTTATATTTTGTAACAGTTGACGTGTTGGTTAGAGGAGCTCCAACAGGAGTTACAGAGTTCTGAAATAGCTGACACAGTAGAGGGCGCTGAACAGTTGCTAGCTCAGTTTAACCAACAAAGAGAGACAACTATTGAAGCAGCAATTAATACAGTTAGTGAAGGAGAGAATTTGTTGGAACAGTTACGGTAAGCAAAGTTACTCTCAACATTCAAATTTTAAAGTGTGGCTTGTGTTTTCATATGACAAAGAGAGTATTTTCATGTAAGCTTTAAGCAGCATTGCTTTTGTTATGTAACAAGACAATAAGTAGTTGGGACAATTTTGATCTAGCCAGAATCATGAAGAATCATTGCACTTATTGTCTACTGTCAATTACCTAAATGGTCTGCTAGTTCCTATTGTGTTATCAGTTGAACAATTTGAGTAATCTATAGGTGCAAGTTAAACTGATCAACTGGTATTCTTCTCCAGCAACAATTTTTTCAGGCCTTTGGAAATTTACCTTGAAAAAAGGTTTGCCTAATAAAAAAAGCAAATCTACCTTTAGTTTATAATCAGTTATTTCAGTACATGCATTAGACATTTGCAAATTAAAACTACGTTTGTACTATATTTATTCTTAAATGATGTACATTTAGGCATTTTTTTAGTAACCACACTATACTGTGAAAGTACTATTGTTCGTGGGGTTCCAATTTTCGTGGATTTCGTGGTTCGCTAAAACAACGAAATTAAGTTCCCAACGAAATGTCTTTTTTGCATAGAGTTTAATGCATAGAATTTGAAACCACAAATTAAAGTGCCCACGAAATAGTGATATTTATCAAAACCACGAAAATTGATGTCCACGAATAAAAGTACTTCCACAGTATATATTCCTTGTTTTTATACCCCTAACCCCACCCCTTACAAAGTTTTAGGGTATATAGGAGTCACTTTGTCTGTTCCTCGGTCTGTCCGTCTATGTACCATGTCAGTGCATGTCCTCTGTGACATCTGCTTCGATTTTTATACCCCCCACAAACAAAGTTTGGGGGGTATATAGGAATCGCCCGTCCGTCTGCCCGTCCATGTACTTTGTCAGCGCATGTTCTCCTAAACCCCTACACGGATTTTGATGAAATGTTGCACAGTTGTAGTACACCATCTGAAGATGTGCATGAAGCAATATGGTTGCTGTCCAAAATTATTAAGGGGGGATAATTTGTCTTTGAATATTTTCTGGAAAAAGGGGAGGACGAACCTTGTCAGCGCATGTTCTCCAAAACTTCTACTTGGATTTTGATGAAATGTTTCACAGTTGTAGTACACCACCTTAAGATTTGCATGAAGTAATATGGTTGCTGTCTTAAATTTTGAAGAGGATATATATGTCTTTGAATATTTGCTTGAAAGGGGGGGGGGGGGCTTTGTCAGCACATGTTCTCCAAAACAGCTGCTTGGATTTTATTTCGTGGGCACTTAAATTCTAGCTTTCGAATTCTTTGCATTAAAGCTCAGTGGAAAAAATGCATTTCGTTGGGAACTTAATTTCATGGTTTAAGGTAACCACGAAATCAATGAAAATTGAAACCCCAGGAACAAAAGTACTTTTACAGTATTTTTTACAGAAAAGAGGGGGGGGGAGGGTATGAACCTTGTCAGCACATGTTCTCCTAAATGGGTACCGGTACTTGGATATTGATGAAATGTTACACAGTTGTAGTATACCACCTGAAGATGTGCAAAAAGTTATATAGTTTCTGTCTGAAATTTTGAAGGGGAGATAATTAGTCTTTGAATATTTTTTGGAAAAAGTGGGGGAGGTATATCATTGTGTCCATATTTGTATTGTGTCCACATTTGCACTATGTCCCCAACTGTACTGTGTCTACAACTGTACTGTGTTCACACTCACTTAAATTTACACTTGCCATATTGATTCAGGGTTCCATGAGCGGGGGGGTATAACTGGCTGCCATTGGCGACAGCTCTAGTTATGTTTAAGTTGTAGAATACCACCTGAAGATGTGCATAAAACAATATGGTTGCTTGTTATCCCCTCGCCCAACGAAGTTGGGGAGGGGATATAGCATCTCGCCCGTCCGTCTGTCCGTCCGTTCGTCCCACCTCAGGTTAAAGTTTGCGTTAAGGTTCATATCTGAAGAACTACATGTGGCACATCAATCATCTTTGGTCAGTAGATGCGTCTTGGAGAGTGATGCTGCTTCGGATGATAATTGGGTCACTCTGACCTACATTTCATGACTCAATGACTCAGGTTAAAGTTTGCGTTAAGGTTCATATCTGAGAATCTACATATGGCACATCAATCATCTTTGGTCAGTAGATGCGTCTTGGAGAGTGATGCTGCTTTGGATGATAATTGGGTCACTTTGACCTACATTTCATGCTTCAATGACTCCGGTTAAAGTTTGCGTTAAGGTTCACATCTGAGAAACTACATGTGGCACATCGATTATCTTTGGTTAGTAGATGCGTCTTGGAGAGTGATGCTGCTTCGGATGATGATTGGGTCACTCTGACCTACATGTTATGCTTCATTGACTCAAGTTAAGGTTTGCGTTAAGGTTCATATCTGAGAAACTACATGTGGCACATCAATCATCTTTGGTCAGTAGATGCGTTTTGGAGAGTCATGCTACTTCGAATGATGATTGGGTCACAGTGACCTAAATTTTATGCTTCAATGACTCCGGTTAAAGTTTGTGTTAATGTTCATATCTGAGAAACTACATGTGGCACATCAATCATTCTTGGTCAGTGGATGTGTCTTGGAGAATGATGCTGCTTCAGATGATAATTGGGTCACTTTGACCTACATTTTATGCTTCAATGACTCAGTTTAAAAATTGCCTTAAGGTTCATATCTGAGAATCTACATGTGGCACATCAACCATCTTTGGTTAGTTGATGTATTTTGGAGAGTGATGCTGCTTCAGATGATAATTGGGTTACTCTTACCTACATTTTATGCTTCAATGACATGGGTTAAAGTTTCCATTAATGTTCATGTATGAAATACCCTATGTGTTACATCAATCATCTGTGGTCTGTTGATGCGTCTTCGAGAGTCTTGCAGCTTCAGATGATAATTGGGTCACTTTGACCTACATTTTACACTTGACTGACTTTGGTTAAAGTTTCCATTAATGTTTATATCTGAGATACTACACATTACACATAATGATCTTACTGTTCAGTGGATGTACCTTTGACATTCATCTTTAGATTATATAAAGGTTATTATTTCTTAACAACGGGCGAGGGGATTAGCTGTCGTTTGCGACTGCTCCCACTTCTAGTTAAAATTTTGAAGAGGTTTAAGTCGTCTTAAAAAATTTGTTTGGAAGAAACCTTGTCAGTTCATGTATTTGCAATTGGCCTCTTGGAAATTATTGAAATATTACACAGTTATAGTATATTATTTGAAGATGTGCATGTAGTAATATGGTTTGCTGCTCAGAATTTTTAAGGGAGCTAATTTACCCTTGTATATTTTCTGAAAAATATGGGAAGTTTTTTATTAACACTTAACTTGCACTTACCATATTGATTCAGGGTTCAATGAGTGCGGGTATATTTGATTGCCATTAGCAACAGCTCTAGTTCAACATTAGATTATGATTTGTAAGGGCTGTTCCAGAAAAATTGACATGGGAAAGGGGGGGGGGNCCAAACAAAGTTTGGGGGGTAAATAGGAATCACCCTGTCCGTCCGTCTATCTGTCTGTCCATGTACCTTGTCAGCGCATGTTCTCCTAAACAGCTGCTTTGAGTTTAATGAAATGTTACACAGTTGTAGTACACAACCTGAAGATTTGCATGAAGTTATATGGTTGCTGTCTAAAATTTTGAAGGGGGGATAATTTGTCTGAATATTTTCTATGTAAAGTGGGAGGGGTGATCCTTGTAAGCACATGTTCTCCTAAACCACTGCTTGGATTTTGATGAACTGTTGCACAGTTTTAATACACCAACTGAAGATGTGCGTGAAGTAATATGGTTACTGTCCAAAATTTTGAAGGGGAGATAATTCGTCTTAAATATTTTCAGAAAAAAAGTAACCCGGATAATCCAGTCGTTATATTCCACTCACTACGATCGCTTCATTAACGCCTGGATGCATACACTATCAAAACGCGTCAATCGGATGTCGTTTATTGCTATGAATTGTGGGAATAAAATCGTCTGAACTTAGTTAGCGGGTCTACAATAAACATATCAGACACTCTATGATAATTGGATTAACACATGTTTAATGTCATTTTTGTGCTGGTCACATCTAAGACAGATTAAAAGAACAATAAATAATTACAGTATTTTTCGATATTTTAAAATAAAATCATTTATTGTGTTTATAATATCTGGGACTAATATTACATACATAATTATATGTCTTTTAGAATATTCATTGATTTTAAAATATTTCCCATAAATATTTTTATTTCTATTTCAATTCTAAACTCAATATTTTTGACACTGAATACACATTTCAGTTTTGACAAGATCGTAATTCAATATTCAATATTATGTGTAATTATTTTTATATATCGCAGTTTTGGTATGGAAAATAAAATTGCATTTCAATTGCACAATATATCGTGTCTTGACTGTAAATGTACAATATGTTACAATTATCATTTATTATCAAATACACATTAATATTTGACCAGATCGTGTTGTGTCATGTTTGAACATTATAAATTTATTGTAAATTTTACTACTTTCTACCTTTTTACTCTTGCTTTAAAACCCTTTCATCACTTTTTTAATTTAATAATTATTTTGAAATTTAAGCCCATTTTATATTTTTATAAATAATAATTTTCCACTTCTTGAATAATCATACATTTGTATTTATTTTAACTAGCGGTATTTGCTACTGCGCAATCTCAGTGGACAAAATAATCTGATTGGCTGTCTGAGCTGGACAGCAGTCTGATGAGTTTTTTGCACTAGGCGAGTTCAAGCCCTCGAAGAAGGAGAGAATTGGATACGGAGAGGGATTGAATTATTCGAGTTAGAAAAAAAAGGGAGAGGTATATAATTTTTTGTCCATACTTGAATTGTGTCCACGTTTGTACTGTGTTCACAACCGTATTGGGTCCACATACACTTAAATTAACTCTTGCCATATTGGTTCAGGGTTCAATTAGCGGCGGGTATACCTTGCTGCCATTCGACGACAGCTCTAGTTTAAATACAAAGTATGTCAGGCCTTTTACCAAGAATCACAGAGGTGATACATGGGGCACTGTTTCCTACAGCTGTGACATAAAACGTAAAGACTTTTAAACTGGCAATACATATCTTTTGCGGACTTTTAATGATAAAATTGTCATTATAGCCCCGCTCCGAAGGAGAGGGTATACTGTTTTACCTCTGTCCGTCTGTCCATCCGTCACACATATTTTTGTCGCATTTTTCTCAGCAACCACTTGATATTTGGCATGGTGCTTCAGTATGAGGTCCTATACTGCGCCTCCCCTTTTCAGCCATATCTGATCACCTGTTCTTGTTAACCGACTTTGTGCCTTTTAACTGTCATTTTCCAAATTGTGACTTTTTCATCGCATTTTTCTCAGAAACTGCACTTGATGTTTGTCATGAAGCTTCAGGTTAGGGTACTATAGTGCATCTCCCTTTTTCAGCCATATTGCTATACTACTTTCTGTTTACAGACTTAGTGATTTTTGTTTGCTTCAATTTTCCAAGTTGGACTTTTTCGTCACACTTTTCTCGTTTTCTCGTTGTCCACACCTGTATTGGGTCCAAACACACTTAATTTTGCACTTACCATATTGATTCAGGGTTCAATGAATGGGGGTATAACTGGCTGCCATTCGGCGACAGCTCTTGTTTAAGAATAAAAAGTACAGTGAGACAAATACAGTAGTAAGAGATTTTCTATACCCATAACTCTTTACTTGTACACAGGGCATACCGCTTTACCTGTACCTGTCCTTATGTCTGTTATTCCATATATCCATACCATTCGTAGGCTTTCAGCTCAGTTTACTTTGTTGAAAAGCTTTTTCCATCACTTGATATCTGTTGTGCATCTGTCTTCAGCTCTTATTGCTAGATTTTCCCCTTGAAACCACAAGAACAATTGAAACCAAACATGTCGCAAGACTCTTAGAACAATTCCCTTTAAAATTGTGACCTAAAGGTTTGCATCATCTAAGATTGCCCTCAGTAGTAACATATTTTGACATTTAACAAGAAAACAGATTCAAAGATCTCTCTGGCACTGTATTACCATCTGGAAGCAAACATACCCATACTTGTCTGAGCATGGTATCTTTAAAAATGGTGTACCATGTAGAAGATAGCAAGTAGCAGGGCACATAGTTTAACATTGGATCTTAAGGGAAACGGATGCAAAAATCATCTTTGAATTGGCAGTGATATTAAGTTGGTCCCTCTAAATTGGGGGTCTGAAACTCGTCCAAGATGGCCTACATCAAGGGATATATTTTAACTTTTGACTAGAAATGAAGCTCATTTGAAAGTCTTCCCAAACTTTTAGAAAATTTAAAGCAAACTATTCATATTTGTACTTACATAATATTACTTTCATATTTGCCAACCTCAGAAAATGAGAAAACATGAAATGGTAATTAAACTCCAAAAAAATGTGTGAAAATGTGTGACATACTTTTATACATAAAAGATCTTATAAAGTACAGAATTTAGATAAAAACTATAAACTTCCTGTTTTGCTGTTATTAGAACAGCCTGAATATATATAGTTAGATGCATACTCGAAACAATTAGAAGTTTTGCTGTATTAACAAGACAGTAAGCATATATTGTATCATTATTCAGCTCTTATCTGAACTTGGTATAAATCTTCTTTACTATAGATACAGTCCTCTCACAGCCAGACTTGCTATTTGGCAGAACTAAAGAAGCTGTATCAAGAATGTCAAAACATTTTTTGTTATTGAAAATGTCAGTTATTTCTGCCATTGTTCCCCAGGATGTTGCTGTGCTGGAAGCTTATCTTTTGCTAACAACTGATAATAAAAAAATTGCTCCATTAGTATTTTCATATTTCCATCACTAATGGCATGTGGAAACCTGTGGGCTTGGTTAGAAACTGAAAAGAGCAAAAAGAGTAAAGATACCTACCATATTAAAAATAATGGTATAATTATACCCCCGCTCCGAAGGAGGGGGTATACTGTTTTACCTCTTTCCGTCCGTCCGTCCTTCCGTCACACTTTATTTTTGTCGCATTTTTCTCTGCAACTGGATATCACAGCCACTTAATATTTGGTATGGTGCTTCAATATGGGGGCCTATTCTGCACCTTCCCTTTTCGGCCATATTGAATGACAACTTCCTGTTTACCGACTTTGTTCGTTTTTTACATTATTTCCTAAATCAGACTTTTTCGTCACACTTTTCTCAGCAACCACACATGACAGCCATTTGATATTTTGTATGGTGCTTCATTATGGGGTCCTATACTGCGCCTCCCCTTTTCGGCCATATCAAATGACTACTTCCTGTTTACCGACTTTTTTTTTATATATATTTTTATGGTAGTAGCAGGCATAGAAATTTACTTTTTTACCCACAAGCAATTTTTTGCTTGTATTTTTTTCAACAAGCAAAATACCAATTTTTATGGGCAAAATTTTTGGAAAGCAAATTTGGTAAAGTTTTCTCTGAAATTCAGCACATTTTCACAAAGTATGCTCTATTTACTCACTAACTTGTTTTCTTTAGACTTTTGACAGATTTACAAACAACATACTTAAAAATTATGGCATTTTGCCCCTCTTTTACCATCATAGGCCACACACAATGGTGGTTCCGTTAACAGGTTATGTAGGGAACCCTAAAAAAATTGGGCAGCACCCCCCTAGGAAAACTGCTTTTTTTAACCCCCCTGCCCTCATTGCCAGACCAGAAAGTTTAAGGTTCAAGAAAGAAAGAGGATAAGATGTGGGGCAGATTCATTTATAAAGAACATGAACCATACACCATATCCAACCTATCAAAGTTTATATAGAATTAAATTTTACTTACAGAAGAAATACTGTCAGCAGAATGCACTCTACACACAGTGCACCACATTTTACAAACAGTGTCCGTTTCCTTCTCGTTCTCGTCAACAGCCACTTCATAATCCAAGTCAACGTTCAGCTCTTTCATCCATTTTTTCACAGTTTTCAGTGAACTAGTCACAGGGACTTCTGTTTTAGATGTTGGCCTCTCATTATTCAACATTTTGCTGACTTTGATTTGGCTGTCGTCGTCACTAACATTTATATTCCGTTTTAAATAATTCAAAATCATGGTGACAACAGGTCACTACTGTAAACAACCCCTGACATGCCGTTTTTACTGTCCTATCGAAAAACCTCCAATAAGCGGAGCACCGCAAATTGTGGTTCGGAAAAAAGAAGAAGGCTGGGGGATTCCGAAAGTCAGACTGGGGTTCCGAAGTCAGATCAACTGTGAAGGGAATAGATGTGAACTACGCTACTGTCTAATTTGTAAACAGTCAGACCTGAAATGTTCAGACACAAAATTTTTCCCTGTTTTTAAATCTACAGACGCAATTGACATTTTCCACACGCATTTTGCGTCTTAGCGTCCGTCAATTTCGACCCCTGAGTAGGGAAGTTAAAGTTAAAGGTAAAGTTTCCTCAGGTTTGTTTGCGTCAGTTCTTCAGATGTGATCCTTTTTGCTGGAAATTTTCTTCAAAATGAATTTGAAACAAAGAAAAGCTCGAAAACCTTGAAAACTACTGATAAACTTACCTGAATGGTTATAGTTGTTTGTAGGAATTGAAAAGTAAACACCTGTCCGATATTTCATGTATTTACCGTGAGGTCATGAAAAGTCCAAAGAATCATAAGAATCAAAACACCACTAATAACCTAAAACATACTGTGAAAGTACTGTTGTTTCTGGGGTACCAATTTTCATGGATTTCCTGGTTGACATATACCACGAAATTTATAACCCAATGAAATACAAATCTACCGTTGATTCGACTGCAAAAAGTCTCAAACAACGAATTGAAGAACCCATGAATTAATGACTTGTCTGCAATTCACGAAAATTGGCATCCAAAAATAAAAGTACTTTCACAGTAAACAGCGAAAAGAGTGTAATGGACATATTCAGAAATTCAGCTGCTGTCCTCGCAAGTGATATAGCCAAGGCAGGGCTTTATTTAGTCGACTGAAATGGTCGCCCAGGCGACCAAATATAGTGATTGGCGACTAAATATAAAAACCAGTCGCCTTTAGGGCGACCACATTGTAACATGTTGACGACTAGAAAAAAGTCGCTTTTTAAGCTACTCTGAAATTAAGATTTTTCCCTTCCGTATCTCTTCAAAGTTTGAAACTTTAAAGTAACAATGTTCAGCGTCTTTCAGATTATGATTCTGATGTGGAGTCACACCATTTAGAGAGTCATGCAATCGATTGATTGATACGTGTAAGGTTTAGGTCGAGTGAAAAAAAAAGGGAGAAATGGGTAGGGGCAGGAAATTAAGCTTTGCAACTGATGCTCTCATCAAAAGACTATAGATTAATTACTTAAAGTTTAGCGTTCAGTGAGCAATATTTCAGCTTTATCAGGACGCCAACAAGTACATCAATCAAATATATACATATAAGAGAGGTGGAAGGGATAACCGGGCAATAAGTTTTGATTGCCACTGGAAAAGGGGAGAAATGGGTAAGGGCAGGATATGTAGCCTTATTTACCACTCTCAGCGAGTGTGCTGTCTTAGAAAAATATAGAAGGGATATTTATACTGCATTAAGCGTGGCGTTTCTCAACACAGTTTGGCTACAATTGTTCATGGTCAGGCTTTCTGTATTATGACCTGTATACCCTGAATAGGCATTGTATTCCCCTATCCACAACTTGGATTCTGAAGATGGAGCCCTTGTAATGGACTCGGTTGCTTAATCATGCAATGAAAATAATGGTATCAATGAACAGATTGATCAACTAGCCAGGAATGTAACATTTGAAAATCAAAACGAACTCTTGTTTTCCACTTACACGACGGTCAGTACCAGATTGATTTCTATTAGTTTAATTAAATTGCCAATGATCCTAGCTCGTGTATCAATCGTTTTGTACTTATCATTATTCTTATCGTCTGAATTCTCTTTCGAAGAAAGCTAGCAAAGACATACTGTTTGCATAGGGATATCCTAAAAAGAGACTTGCAGAGGCTTTACATTACTATTTTGGACCTTTTCAAATGCCGAAAATATCTGAGGCGACCAAAAATTTTTTCCTGGCCACCAAAAATTTCAATTGGCGACCAATTTTTTGGATTAGTGTCTATCCAAAGGATAGAATTCTATCCTATGTTACGACCCCGGGTGACCAACCTCACGCAATCAAACATTAGTGATCATACCCATGCTAAAAGAATCCTTTTCAGGAAACCTCGTACACATCTTTCTGATCTCATAAAAAACTCTAACACTCAATAGTCTATTTTCATTGAACATTAATTTTATTGCACGAACTTTTCAACACTTAAATGGTGCCCGAATTCGTTAATTAATCACCGAATGAATTTCCCATTCATAAAATTTTGTGTGTAAATGTATGAATATGGAAGATTGATGCCTTACTGTATGAATGGCGTAAACGCTGAACCGTCAATGAAACGATGTGGCCGTTTTGAAATAAATCATAACAACGCATTGGAAATAAAAAAATCAAATTCAGTAGCCGTTGAGAACAACAGTCTATTATATACAATCTACGGAAGACGTAATGTTTGTTTACATTTCTAGTTATCAATTATCAATGAATGGAAAAGTACGGCTGTTCCACGTTGGCTGTTCCATTATACTTGTTGGGATTGTCATTTAGTGTCTTCTCCGAGGTCCGCGTTCGGTATACATTTAATGGCCGACTCAAAACAAAATACTGAAGAAGTCGTACATCGGTAAATACAAAATATTACCTGGAAACAGTTGTCATTGCATATTCCGAAACAGACGATATTTTGCAACGATCGGGGTTGGAATTGACTAAATTCGAAATAGGATCAGGCAGGGGTGTTGATCGTTTGATTGCCGTTCGTCCAACAATGTTCAGTCCAGGGTGTTGCGCGTTAATAGCCGTTGATCAGTTTGGTCATACAAAAATTGAGATAATGTCATTTGAGTATTTACAATGCATAACAGTCATTTTCAATTGCATGAGAATGTATATCATAGCGCGAATTGAGATGCATTGTTGCACAAAGAACTTGGCACAGATCATCGTTTTCATGTCTTCGTGTGTTTCTTGGACGAATTATTATCTCCATAAAGAGCAGGGTATTGCTGCTCATGCCTTGTCAGCTTTTGCGTCTTGTCAGCATTCACAAACCTTTCATTCAGGTCTCTTCTTTAGAATTAAATTTCAAACTGTACTTGATCAAGATGGTGCTGTCATTGTTTAGTCTATGTTGAGTGTACAGCAAGGAACCCATAATATCAGAAGTCCATTATTAGTAATGGACTTCTGATAATATGTAATAGGTTTCTGGTATAAAATCAAAATTCTTTGAATATTTGTCTCTAATGTGATTGGCTGGTGTGATCAAATGAAGATGGCCACCAGTAAATACTTGCTGACTGTCAGAAAGGCATGTTAATTTTCTTGATGAGCAAAACATGGTTTTTGTACTTTTCTTGGTTTTGATATCATCATTATAATTAGACCCATTGTAAAAAATGAGTAATTATGCATGACATAGACAGGCAATTATTCATATCATACATGGACACTATTGGACAGTGTACATAAAATTTCAATAGATCAGATACTGATCATTGCCATCATAGACACTAATCCACCAGTCCCTTTGGGACTTTGATTGACAGTGGTGGCCAACTGGCGACCTTAAATAAAAGTCTACTTTGAGGCCTGCAAGGCTCAGCATTCTTGTAAAATGTTTTTTGACCAATCAAGAATATTCAGAACAATAACAATCCCATAATACTATTGATATCTTCCACGTATGGGAGAAATATTGTCTTTTCCTGAGTGAAATGAGGGTAAAAGACGAAATTTTTTTCTCACAAATGGAAGATAATCCCAATCTTTTAATTTTTCTTATATAAGAAGCTATTTCTTCCGTAAAATACAACGATCAAACAGAATTAAAGCTTGCCATTCCTTGTGGAGTTTTCATCTGTGACTTCAAATCATTCAGGGAGTTTATTATGACGTCAAATAAATTGCAAGGTTGGATTGGATGACGATTCACACGACCTTGTATTCTATGGGCTGTCTTACACAGAAAAAAGCCATTTACGGAACAAGTTCTTTTCTGAAATCAGCCTGCAGATTTAATCCAAACTTGTTATACCTCAGCAACAAAGTTGATGTAAATAGTTTTACTGTTGTTCGTCATTCTATCATTTTTTTCATTCCACAATAAACAGTCTGCTGGTTTGTTTAAGATATTGACTTTATTTGGGGTTTTGGGAGTGGAGTCGGTTGGAGGAGGACCTTTTGTTGCTCAGACACATCTAGTTCTGTGATTGTCTTTTAAATTTATTTCCAACTTGTCTCATATACAATTAAGAAATAATTCATGGCAGGTATATGGTTATTGGAAATTTAACCATGGGCTGGGCCTTTATATTCGAATTTACGAATATTAAGGCCCAGCCCATGGTTAAATGACAATAACCATATACCTGCCATGAATTATTTCGATTCTAATATGACAGAAAACGGACTTTTCCATTCTGAAGCGACCTTAGAGAAGGCGGATTTCCCGTTTCCATTGCTGTCTGTGTCTATGACGTCACAATACACAATCTGACGTTTTCAAACATATGCAAGTTCAAAATACAAATCGAAAGCAAAACAATACACATTAACGTGTCTGAATGGCATGATTAAGTTATAAAATATGCTCATTATTTATTTCCTTCGCAAACTAAGACAAACAAAATCAAAAACATGCTTGTTTTGCATCCATTTTACTCTTACTCCGATATCATTTGCGCATGTGCGAAATATATGGTTATCGAGTATTATACTGGTTGACGATTAACTAGAGCCATGTTAGAATCCAAGATAGCCAACAACAGGAAGCAAAGTTTGACATTGGACCATATTTGAAATACATTTCAAGACTTTCTTGTACTGTATAGGAAGGCACTTACTCACAATAGTTTGTTGTTGGTACCCTTCCAGGTCCAAGATGGTTACCAATAGGGAGTAGTGTAACATTGGACCCTAAAGCAACAGTCTCAATCATAATACATGGGTCAAGAGAGCTTCTTTTAAATCTTAGCTCATTACAATTTGATAAAAGCTTTATTGTTAGATGTGTTGTAATTACCCATAAACTGGTTTGCCAGTGCTGGTACCCAGTCCATCTGTCCTGAGTTTCTATCATTGTTTACATTTGTCTTTTGTCTATTTGTAGTTCCCTAGCAGATTATGGCATGTAATTATTATTTTCAGCCATTGTAGATGAATTAGCTAAAAACATATTATCCACATGTACATGACCACGAAATAAAAAATGCCTGTTTCTGAAATTCTGGATAAAGATGATTATCAAATCAAACTGACTCACTACATTTCCAGGTTTTTGTATATTCATTCATGGGAAAATTAATGGTTTATAATATTGATGTGTTCAGTTCTGTGTTTTTTTCTTGTAATCTGAGTCATTTAAATGCTTTGGCATATTTTTCTAGTTTAGCTGAAGGTGAAAATTATTAATTATATGTGGGTGTTCAATGCATGTGCATAGAGTTAATGCAAGAAATTGTTGCAAAAGTGTAACACCCCTTTTGGTGTGCTGCCATATGTCATGTTATGCCTCTAAAATTCTGTAAAAATTCAAAGATGGTTTTCACTTCCTCCTTGAAGAACATTGATAGGAAATTTTGCTTTTTTCTAACATTATGGCAAAGAGAAATGTTGCTTGGAAATAATTTAACTTGTATCAGAAAGAAAACATTATTTTAAAGATAGAATAATTCTTTTAAAAGGGGAGGGGGGTGGATCTGTGTATCATGTACGAAAAATTAAACTAGAAAAACTGTGAGCAAAGCTCACTGATAAATACCCCGATCCCCCCACCCCCATTTGATTCCAGAAATTAGAAATCAATCAAATCAAATTCTGAAATAGGAGGTGCACATCTACATTATGTCATTAAGACTGAGTTAAAGTTTCATGGAAATCTATTCAATGGATCTGGAGGAGTAGTGGATAAGAGATGGGTACCCACTTGTAACATAATGGCTAAGTCCATGTTTTGCTATGGGAAACCCCAAAAATCAATCAAATCAATTTCTGAAATAGGAGATGCACATCTACATTATGTCATTAAGACTGAGTTAAAGTTTCATGGAAATCTTTTCAATGGATCTGGAGGAGTAGTGGATAAGAGATGGGTACCCACTTGTAACGTTATGGCTAAGTCCATGTTTTGCTATGGGAAACCCCAAAAATAGATCAAATCAAATTCTGAAATAGGAGATGCACATCTACATTATGTCATAAAGACTGTGTTAAAGTTTCATGAAAATCTTTTCAATGGTTCAGGAGGAGTAGCGGATAAGAGATGGGTACCCTCAGGTGTAATGGAAGGACGGAAAGACGGATGGAAGGACGGACGGACAGACACTCCCATCACTATATACCCTCCACTTTTCAAGGGGGGTATAAATATGGCCTTGTACAATGTACGAAAATAGCCCTATGATAAAAATTAGTGTGTATGTTGTAGGAAACATGTTTTTGTACAAATGTACACGAAATAATAAAGATCTTGTATGATGTACGAAAATAAAAATGGTCATGTACATTGTAAATAACCCTTTACCATCCTCTTCTTTTCACAACCAAGGACAATATATCACAGGCATGGATTTAGAGGGGCCTGAAAGGCTAAATTGGGCCCACTAAAACTGGAAAAATATGAATTTTTAGGGTAGAATCAAGGTTTTACTAAAATTTTCACTCCTCGCTACTCTTGACAATTTTTTTTTATTGTGCCCCTCTTAATTTCAAATCTAGGACCTACCCCTGTATAATAAAGGTCAATGGTTCAAAGAAGCAAATATGAGTTCACTTAAAGCATTTTGGCTATATATTTTATAACCTTTGGGAGATTAGGTGAATGTAAAAGACAGATTTTCAGTGACAATTTTTTTACATATATAAAATAAGTGTTTGTCATTAGGAGATGATGATTCTTATTACCTAAGTTAGTAATGACTCTACCATGGATCCTCCAAAATAAAAACTTTTGAAACATGTTAGATTTCAATTTTTGGCTTCACACAGTTTTGAAAGATCTTTTTACAAAGCACAGTGAACTTAGCAGAACAGTAACCTGTTAGATATTTACTTAACATTGATATTTTGCCAAATTATTTGTAAGGAAAATAAGCTAACGACAGAAGATATTGTTCCTGTCACTAATTTGTACACTATAAAGTGTTCATTTGATGTTTCTGTCTACATTATGTAACTTCTAATTTGTATGATCAGTACAGATTATATACATTGGTTATTACGTTGTAAACATAGTTAATGGAAAAAACAAAAATCGACAATATCCCACCATCCAAACTTAGTTTTGAGGGGAAAAGTCCTATTCAGGTATAAAAATGATACATTTGTATAAAAAAGAAATGTTGAATCAAGAGCGGAGATAAGAATTTCCATAGGATATAAAGTACTGTGAGGGTACTTTTATTTTCGGACATCAATTTTTGTGGTTTTCATAAACAACTCTATTTCCTGGGTACTCTTTTGTATTCATGGTCTTGAATTCTTTGCATTAAAACTATAGGGAAAAATTGCATTCGGATCTCATGAACACCTTCAAATTGCTGAAAAAAGGATACATAGAGTTGATATGAAAATTATGAATCTATAGCTAAAATAAAGAATTGATGATATATTAGAAGAATAAAAAACTTCAAGAAATGTACAGGATTTGAGGTGAGGTGAAAATTTTTAGGACTGTTCTCTATTTTGTTGATGAAACAAATAAAAAACAAACCAAAATTTTAATTATATTTATTTAGATTTAAGGTTTTAAACAAACATAAGCCAGCCGTATAATATTCACTTTCAGGTTCAGATCTTTAAACAGTCCATTATTATGGGTTCAAAGCATCCACTTTTATGAACAGGAAGTTAATTTTTGAAATACAAATATTCGTAATTATGTTATTATGTAACTGATTAATTTTCAAGGAAGTAAATTGAAACAAATGTTATAGAGTTTTGATGAGTAAATAAAGTTAAAGCTTTTTGTTGTTAGACTACAAAACACTGTTCTATGAAAGTAAAATTTATTTTTTATGCCCTCAGATCTTAAGTTTCGGGGCATTATGTTTTTGCCCTGTCCTGTCTGTTTGTACCTTTAACCTGGCTCATAACTCTTGAACTAGATGTGATAGACTCTTCATATTTGGTATGTGTATTGATTAGTATTGTTGAACACCATTATGCAAATTTCACTTATGTCAGGTCAAAAGTCAAGGTCACAGAGGTCAAAATCTATATTTTGCTATAGTTCTTTAATTACAATTACTAGAGGCTTGATATTCTATTTGTTAATAGATCTAATGGAGCTTATTACAAACCACCAAAAATATGGGTCATGTCAAAGGTCGAGGTCACTTAGTGCAGCTTAAACAAAACTTTAAAATTGTCTATATCTTTTTAACCAAATGTGATACAACCTTCATATTTGGCCTGTATATTGATTAATTAAGCTGAACAGCATTGTACAAATTTCATTAATGTCAGGTCAAAGGTCAAGGTCAAAGAGGTCAAAAGGCAAAAATCTAGATTTTGCCATAGCTTGTTAATAACAATTGCTAGAGGCCTCATATTCTCTATTGGAATAGATCTAATAGGGCTTATTACAAATCCACAAAGAAATCAGGGTCATGTTAAAGGTCAAGGTTATTGAGTGCAAATTTGAAAAAAAATGAACAAAACTTTAACATTGCCTTTATCTTTTCAACCAGATGTGATAGGACCTTCATATTTGACCTATATGTTGATCATGTTAAGCTGAAAACCATAATGCAAATTTCATTACGTCAGGTCAAAGGTCATAGTTACAGAGGTCAAAAGGTCAAAATCTAGATTTTGCTTTAGCTTGTTAACTACGATTGTAAGAGGCTTGGTATTCTTTATGTGAATGGATCTGATTTAGCTAAGTAAAAATGTGTACTATTAAGACCTTAATTTCTAGTTATGCAATTTTTATACGACCGCAAAAAAAATTTTTGAGGTCGTATATTAGTATGATACTGGCGGCGTCGTCGGCGTTGGCGTCTGTAGACTTTTCGTTTCCGTGTGATAACTTCAGTTCTAGTTGATCAGTCCTTATGAAATTTTAACATAATGTTGCTTGTCACAAAAGGAAGGTTGGGATCAGTTTTGGGTATTGTGGCCCCGCCGTTTTTTTGTCTCGCCCGCGACGAAAGTCGCGAAAGCGAGACATATGCGTGCAAAGTATGACGACGGCGACAGCGACGGCGTTAACTTTTACTAAATGCAGGATATTTTGAAAACCCTTTCATGTAGGAACATCATATTTGGTCCAGTGGTAGTACTAATCAAGTGCTACCTGACGGACATAACGGTATGTGACCTTGACCTCAATTTCACGGTCTAGTGGCCAC
>MJUU01066583.1:91015-104987 GCA_002080025.1 Modiolus philippinarum
GCGCTCAACTTTTATATTTTTGGTAACTTGTTTCCTTTCCCAGCTATGAGGGGCCGAACTGGGCCAAAATTGCAAATTTGCTGATTACCTGAAATTTTTATTTTTCATCGGATTTTGATGGGATTTTTTTCTTTGAATTCCTCTTAATATAAGCTTTCAGTAGTATGTACCGGATTTTGCGTAGCTCTTATCATTTTCGAGCTATAAGGGGTCAAAGGGGCCAAAATTGCAATTTTTCGAAATATGTGAAATCTTTATTTTTCATCGGATTTCAATGGGATTTTTTTCTTTGGATTCCTCTTGATGTAAGCTGTCAGTAGTATGGCAGCGGATTTTGCATAGCTCTTACCATTTTCGGGCTACAAGGGGTCAAAGGGACCAAAATTGTAATTTTTTGAAATATTTGAAATTGGATTTCGATCAGATTTTTTTCTTTGGATTCTTGATATAAGCTTTCAGTAGTAAGTCAACAAATTTGGCATAGGTTTTCCCGTTTCTGAGGTAAAGGGGCCAAAGGGGCCAAAAAATGCAACTGATTCAAGCTCTTTATTGTGTCCATTTAATTACTGTATCAAGCTCTTTACTGTGTCCTCATTCATTTTGAATTACACGTGTTCAAATTTCAGTATTCAACATGCTGCGGTGGTATCATGCTGCGCTCGACGTAGCCCTTTATTAGCATTAATTTTATATTGTAAGACATGATTGCTATCGGGGCATACTTTTTACAAACACATCTTGTTTCCCTTTCCCATTGCCTATACATGTACAGTCGAACCTGTACTACCGACTCCCTGTCTATAACGACAAACTTCTCATAGCGACCTTTTTCATCCCTCCCGAGAAAATTCCCTCTTTGATTACCTCTTTATAACGACAACCTGTCTAACGTGACTAACGACTGTTAAAAAACAGTCTGCACGACTCTGAAATCCTGTACATAGCGACTATCGATGCTCGACAAAAACAGGATGTTGACTTTTTTCGCTCTCGTCAGATACATTTTTTTAGCAAGATTTCAATCAGAAGATATCGTTAATATCGAGATTTCATGGTAGGTGAACGAGATTTTGTTATTGATCAATGAGAATCAATAAATTAAAAATAACTTTCATTCATTTTTGGGGTTGGGAGACCCACATACAGAATTTACGTAACAGAAAGGCCGAGGTGTTGAATAACTTTGAGAACAATGCCCCTAGATTGCAGAAAATGTATGAGATGCATCATCAGGAAAGGGGACATACACGATCTCTGAGTGAATGGTTAAAAGATGCTACGAAGTGAGGAATTAATGTTACAGGTCCAATACTAAAGGAGCTAGCACTTGTGTTTACTAGTGACTTTGAAAACAATTCATCAAGGTAGTTGATGTTTCAATCTTGAGGATGGCTTGGACCTGTATATAAGACCACCTGTCCATAGTGACCTTTTTTCCTTTGTCCCTTGAAAGGTCACTACAGACAGGTTTAACAGTGATTGAATTATTATATAGGTTTTGTGAAATCAAAAAGTAGCATCAGAGAAATATGTATACAATATCATAGAAAACATATTTTTAAAAATTAAATTTAGTGATGACAAACATTTGAGACAAGATTTCTACCCTTATCTTCCTTTAATATCAGCTAAAACCATTGCCCCTCACCTGTCCAGCATATACACATTTATACAAATGTAAGATAAAAGATCAATGATGTGCTCAACCTTTCTGAAACTTCTCTGGCATAATTGATCGGTTTGATTGATCAATGTCAAACAGTTGTCATTTTCCAATGTGACCTGGTTTATTATTCATTGATCTTATTAATCCAAACACTTTCAGATGCAGTTTTGATTAAAATTGTAGGACATATGTGTATCAGGATGCTATACATTGTTCTACTTGACAGTGGAAAGATATATGTTTGTTGTACTGATGGGTTAGGGTAGTGGAATGATATTGGATCGAATAGGGTCTTGTATGGATAGTGGAACGATATTGGATTGAATAGGGTCTTCAGTATGGATAGTGGAACGATATTGGATTGAATAGGGTCTTCAGGTCTGGACAGTGGAAAGATGTTAGATTGAATATGGTCTTCTGATCTGGACAGCGGAAAGATTGGATTGAATAGGGTCTTCTGGTCTGGACAGTGGAAAGATTGGATTGAATAGGGTCTTCTGGTCTGGACAGCAGAAAGATTGGATTGAATAGGGTCTTCTGGTCTGGACAGCAGAAAGATTGGATTGAATAGGTACTTCAGGTCTAGACAGTAGAAAGATATTGCATTTAACAGGGTCTTCAGTCTAGACAGCGGAAAGATATTGCATTGACTAGGGTCTTCAGGGATGGATAGCAGAAAGATGTTGGATTGAATAGGGTCTTCAGGGATGGATAGCAGAAAGATGTTGGATTGAATAGGGTCTTCAGGTATGGATAGCAGAAAGATGTTGGATTGAATAGGATGTTCTGGTATGGACACGTACTGGAGAGATATTTGGTTGAATAGGATCTTCAGTATGGAGAGTGGAACGATATTGGGTTGAATAGGGTCTTCAGGTCTGGACAGCGGAAAGATATTGGATTGAATAGGTCTTCAATATGGAAATTTGAAAGATATTTAATTGAAAAGGGTCTTCAGGTGTGGACAGTAGAAAAATATTGGATTGAATGTACAGTGAAAAGACGTTGGATTGAAAAGGGTTTTCATATATGAGTATTAGAAAGATATTGAATGGATAATGTCTTCAGTCCGAACAGTTGAAAAATATTGGATTGAATAGGGTCTTCTGGTTGACACTGGAAAGATAATGGTTCAGTATGGAGAGTGGAACGATATTGGGTTGAATAGGTCTTCAGTATGGAAATTGGAAAGATATTTAATTGAATAGGGTCTTCAGGTCTGGACAGCTGAGAGATATTGGATTGAATAGGATCTTCAGGTCTGGACAGCGGAAAGATATTGGATTGAATAGGGCATTCAGTCTGGATATTGGAAAGATGTTTGGTTGAATAGGATCTTCAGGTCTGGCTAGTTAAAAGATTGAGTAGGGTTCCTGGTCTGGACACTGGAAAGATATTGGATTGAATAGGGTCTTCAGGTCTGGACAGCTTAGAGATATTGGATTGAATTGGGTCTTCAGGTCTGGACAGGGGAAAGATACTGGATTGAATAGGGTCTTCAGTCTTGATATTGGAAAGATGTTGGGTTGAATAGGGTCTTCAGGTCTGAACAGTTGAAAGATTTTGGATTGAGTAGGGTCTTCTGGTCTGGACACTAGAATGATATTGGGTTGAATAGGGTCTTCAGGTCTGGACAGTGGAAAGATATTGGGTTGAATAGGGTCTTCAGTTCCAGATATTGGATTGAAAAGGTTCTTTGGGTCTGGACAGTGGAACATTGTTTGGTTGAATAGGGTCTTCAAGTCAGTTTTCAAACTTATACAACATAAAAGCTGTTGATGTACTCTTACTAAATTGAAGTAAAATTACAGCAGTATAAGTGTTCATTTTATACAATTTTGAAATTGTTCTTGGTGAATTTATTTTGTTGATTTCCCTATTAATCAATTGTCATTTAAATGTCATTTTCATACATAACAGTTTGCTTCGGCACTGCACACTGCGCTGTTACAATTTAAGTCTTATTTAAGTCTTTATAAATGTCATTTTCATGCTTGTATTGGACATTTTAGACACTGACAACTTAACCATATAAACATACAATTTTAACATGCATCTTATACATAGATGTTATATCATATTGATTATTGACAGAATGGGAATTTTTTCTTTTGTGTGGCGAAATTTTTCTATGTAGTTTCTAGAAATTTTGTGTTTTCAAAAAAGGTTATATCCCTAGTAAACAAAGTTTAGTGGTATGTAGGAATCATCCCGTCTGTCTGTCCTGTTTGTAAGTCTGTCCACCCTTCTTCTAAGTGGAACTCCTCTTAAAATTTTTAATGAATCTTTACACTTTGCACCAAAGGTATTGGTCTTTCTTGTGAACAATTTTGATGGTTACAAGTAATGTGACATGTTATTTTTCCTTCCCCTAACCTTAAATATGCTAATTTACAGTTGTGGTGATAGAAGGGAGTAGAACATTTTATTTTTTCCTTCCATTACCCCTGGACATACTAGTTAACAGTTGTGATGATAGAAAGGAGTAGAGCATTTTATTTTTGCCTTCCGTTACCCCTGGACGGGAGTGTGATGTTTATCTGATTAGTGTACATCTCTCCCCTACCCCTCGACACACTTGTTAACAGTTGTGATGTAAGATTGGAGTGTGATATTTAACAAATCTGTAAACATCCCTCCCCCTACCCTTTGACACACTTGTTAACAGTTGTGATGTTAGATTGGAGTGTGACATTTATCCAGTCTGTGAACATATCTACCCTACCCTTTGACACAATATTTATTTCCATCTTTTAATTAACAGTTGTGATGATGGAGGGGTGTGACGTTTATCTGATAGGTGTACATTGTTAACAGTTGTGGTGTACATTCTTCCCCTACCTCTGGACACACTTGTTAACAGTTGTGATGATGGAGGGGAGTGGTAGGTTTATATGATAGGTGTACATTCTTCCCCTACCCCTGGACACACTTGTTAACAGTTGTGGTGTACATTCTTTCCCTACCCCTGGACTCACTTGTTAACAGTTGTGATGATGGAGGGGAGTGGTAGGTTTATATAATAGTTGTATACTCTTCCCCTACCCCTGGACTTACTTGTTAACAGTTGTGATGATGGAGGGGAGTGGTAGGTTTATATGATTGGTGTACATTCTTCCCCTACCCATGGACACACTAGTTAACAGTTGTGACGATAAGAAGCAGTGTGCTATTTATTTCCCCCCTTTCATTAACAGTTGTGATGACGGACAGGAGTGTGATGTTTATCTGATTGAAGTATATTTTTCTCCAACCTTGGACACACTTGTTAACAGTTGTGATGATAATGTGTAGATCAAGTAACAGCAATGCAGGTTAATTTTTATTGTTCATCGACATGTTTCGACTCTCACGGTGCCATCATCAGGATACATAAATACAAAAAAGGTTTACTGAAGTACAAAATTCGGGAATGTAAATATAACGTCACAATGGATAAAGATTGTCAATTGATACAAACTGGAAATAACTTAAACATGTTTCCCTATCAATGTATAGTGTTCATTCAATGTTCAAAACAGTTGTGATGGTAGAATATTCCTCCCCTTAATTAACAATTGTGATGATGGATGGGAGTGTGACCTTTATCTGATCAGTGTACATCCCTCCCCAGCCCCTGGACACACTTGTTAACAGTTGTGATGATGGGACCGAGTGTGATTTTCATTTACAGTTGTGATGATGGACGGGAGTGTGACGTTTATCTGATCTGTATACGACCCTCCCCAGCCCCTGGACACACTTGTTAACAGTTATGATGATAGAATATTCCTCTCCCCCTTAATTAACAATTGTGATGATGGAAGGGAGTGTGATCTTTATCTGATCAGTGTACATCCCTCCTCAGCCCCTGGACACACTTGTTAACAGTTGTGATGATGGGACCGAGTGTGATTTTCATTTCTCCCCTTTAATTAACAGTTGTGATGATTGCTGGAGTGTGATGTTTATCTGATCTGTATACACCCCTCCCCAGCCCCTGGACACACTTGTTAACAGTTGTGATGATAGAATATTCCTCCCCCTTAATTAACAGTTGTGATGATGGACAGGAGTGTGACGTTTATCTGATAGTTGTACATCAAACAGCAGATAATTACAAGGAGTATTATATTATTATATAACGTGCACAGTAAACCTGTGAGAAACTGATTTATTCTTATGCAGATAAGAAATTGGATGATTTTTTTGGAAGTTTGCCACTTACAAAAAAGTTCAGTATACAGGCAGTTGTTTGTTTTGCTTTGGTTTGAACTTAAATGATTGATGATTGATTTGTGTTGAATGATGACCTCAGCTATCTTAGTGTAGAAGTCATTTATTCATGTGCATAGGAAAAAAGGGAAAATTATATTACTGGGACTTAAAAGACTTAAATTAAGGGTAATCAGCAGTTTTGTTTGAAAATATATCACAGAAGAAAGAAACTATAACCCCCCCTCCCAATTAAAAAACAACAACAACCAACATTTCAACAACAATAAAAACAAACAAACAAAGCAATACAAACTTAAACCTTACTAAGCAAAACAAAACATCAAAGAAAACAAGATGAAAAAAAAGATATAGCAATTTTCCATTTTCACTTTCCTAAGCCATTAATTCTCAATAAGAGTTGGGTTTTGCCTAGTTTTTATACATGCCAGATAAGGACATTTTACCTGAAATAAATGTCATTTTATCAAGTAAAAAAATCTCCTTGGGATAAAAAAGTATATATAGGGTAATTTGTTTACTTATTATCCATCAGAAAGATATAAATTTGATGAGGCACACCTGGATGTGTATTATATGTACCTGTAATTTCACATTTCATTGGTCAAGGGCCATTCAACTTGATTTTTTAGTTGTATAGGAAAAAGCTTACCCTGATAAAATTGAGTATGTAAAATAATTGTTATTTAAGTTTTGAAAATGACCAATCTGACAGTGTCATTTTGGAAGATTGAAGACCAAACATTAGGAAATGCTTCAGAGAACAAGCTACCAAAAGGACATGAAAAATAAAGTGGATAGAGCTTTGCAGGAGGGAGATACTCCTTGGTTTCTTGATATATTGAACTTGTGTTTCAAAATTTAATAACTGAGGTACAAATTTGTACAGGATCATAAATTTTGATAAAGAATATTTAAAAAGTTTCATTTCTGGATATGCAAATAGATCTACATTTCAAAAACCTATATAGGACCTACTTGTAAATAAAATTAACTCAGTAGGAACATATATTTGAAATATATATTTGTACCCATTCAATTTAAATTTGAGGTATTAATAAAATTTACATTAGATTTTTTTACAAGTAGACGAAGGTGAACCCACAGTTATAAATATTTGACTTGATTATTCAATATACTAAATCTGTGTTTAGATTTCATTAGTGTTGGACAATGAGGAAAGAAAGATCTATTCTTTGAAAACACAGATATCGGGATATTTGATGATTGAATGATACAATTTGGATGGAGAATGCTTGTAGTGAGAGGTCACCTTGCAGAAAGTGTCAAATTTGCCTTTGAAGACTTAAAGTTGAATTTACATTATGCATAAGGAACTTAGGTGACTTTCAAAGGCAATTTGACTGTTTATATGCTAAAAATTACAATCAAGTTATCTCATCGTGTTCATTGAAGTTTATGTGATGTAATTTACGAGATGGAGAAAAAATGAATATACTTTTATAAGCTTGTGGCTATACAATAAAGTACTCTAAAGTTTACCCGCCCTGAGAAGCGAAAGGAAACTTCTGATTATAAATATTAGTTATGGATTAATGAAAGTTTAACATGTGTCTCAAATGTATATTATCAATGGGTAAATCTTTTATGGATGAAATAATAGTCATTGATTTTCAATAAATTGCAGAAAAATCTGAAAATGATTCATTTATATGTATGAGAATAACTATTTTGGAGAAAAATTGCAAACAAGTGGTTTTTTGCATCCAGATGTTGATTCAGTATCATATGGCAGTTTTGTTTGTATAATGATATTTGCAACTGAATAAAACATACAATTAACCTTGATTAACCAAAACAGCAGAAGATAAAAGTCTTACCTGCAAGTGAGGAATTTTTTTACCTGTTCCCGACAAAAATAATGGAATGAAAATGAATAAAACCTCTAGCAGGATGATTATAAGATGTGAATCGCTGGATGTTTCTGATAAAATTGTATGCCAATAGTTGAGAGATATATATTTATTGATCTGAGATGGTGTAACATTTGCTGTCGTACATTCCTTAGAAGTAACATGGTTTACAATCCTCCTGTTTTAAGATTAGTTATGAAATAATGTGAAAATGATATTTCATGACAGACGCAATGATTAAACAGGATTCAAGGTCTCATTCCTATCGAATTGTGTACTGTGTGCTATTATTTGTGTTTACATATACTTAGCCAAGTTGTTAAATTACTCAGAAATTGCATCTAAAATGGATGGATCTGTTTTGCACAATTTGTTTGTCAGTAAATGATCGTTATGGGATGTATAATTATAGTAACATGGAATTGAACTGTTCTTATTATGGTCTATATATATCGAACATTACTGTGTCACAAGGATTGATTTTCCGTGTTCTATACTTGGATACTATACACAAACCAATTAGGGGGAATTCATGTGGAGGAATTGTTTTATTGGATCTGTGACCTTTGAACTAGGAATGTTGTAAATTTTACTGGAATAGATGCTTTACCTTTTTAGCTAGGAATACTGGAAAAAAGAATTAATAGATATTTTACATAGTATTGAGTGCATGACCTTTGAACTACAATACTGAAAAAACGAATTAATAAATATTTTAATTTAATTAAATGTATCTAATTTATTAGAAGTTTGGAATCTACTTAGGAGATTAAGTGATTAAGGAAAAGCTATAGGAATTGTTATTATCATGTGCTAAGTATTTAGTCAGTTCCAGTGTGCATTTAATTACTATAAAGTTATTTAGATAAAGTGCCTTATAGAATGCCATGGATTATGTCATTGAAGTGGGATTAAAAAAGTTAGAAAATCTTATTTAAAATATTACAGATTGGAAATATGAAGAAGTTGTTACCTTTTTTACATGAAACGTTTTAAAATGTTTGTCAACAATGGGAAATCACGGAGGTATACTTAAGTTATTGTCTTGTTTGTATACAAACAGGAAGTTACTCCTTGACAAAAATATACTGGTCATGTGGAGACATCATTTGACCTAAGATTGTAAAATGTGAAAGCCGGATATTTGTATTTTTTAAGTTGTATATATTTTGTTAAAAGTTAAACTTTTTTAGCCAAACTCAAAATTGTGAACATGAGGCGGTTACGGCGAAGAAGTCGATTAGGGTCATCTTCTTCTAACCCTTCCATCAGCTCCAGAAATTTTACTCAACAGCGAGCGAAATTATTTGACAATATGCCGGACCACACCAACATGATATACATTATGACGGTAGCTAGATTTGTTCTGGCTTTTCTGTTGATATCCAGCAGGATTTTACGAGTGTTGGCGTATGTTTTATTGTTCATTGCTATCTATTGTATGAAGTTTTTTGACATTCTTGTGTATCTATTTCGCAGGGTCTTCAGTTCGGAACCAGACAGAATAGATCAGAATCCGGATTACACTCATATAGAAGGTAAGCATATGTATAGATATAGAAATTTGAAATATAGAAAAAAGGGGGTGTCCATGACCTCGTTTGGATTTAAAGTGTCAGCCTAGATATAGAACTTTGAAATAAAAAAAAAAGGGGGGTGTCCTTGACTATGTTTGGATTGTTGGTTGGCATTGTACCAGATATAGAACTTAGAAATATAAGAATATTGAAAGGGGGGGTGTCCTTGACTATGTTTTGATTGATGGTAGGCATCAGACTAAATATAGAACTTTGAAATATAAAAAAGGGGTGTGTCCTTGACTTTGTTTGGATTGATGGTAGGCATAAATCTAGATATAGAACTTTGAAATATAAAAAAAGGGGTGTCCTTGACTATGTTTGGATTAATGATAGGCATCAGACTAAATATAGAACTTTGAAATATAAAAAGGGGGCAGGTGTCCTTGACTGTGTTTGGGTTGATGGTAGATATTGGACTAAATATAGAACTTGGAAATATAAAAAAAGGGGTGTGTTGTTGATGTTGTTTGGATTAATGGTAGGCATCAGACTAAATATAGAACTTTAAAATATAAAAAGGGGGGATGTCCTTGACTGTGTTTGGATTGATGGTAGGCATCAGACTAAATATAGAACTTTGAAATATAAAATGGGGGGATGTCCTTGACTATGTTTGGATTGATGGTAGGCATCAGACTAAATATAGAACTTTGAAATATAAAAAGGGGGGATGTCCTTGACTATGTTTGGATTGATGGTAGGCATCAGACTAAATATAGAACTTTGAAATATAAAAAGAGGGGAGGTGTCCTTGACTGTGTTTGGGTTGATGGTAGATATTGGACTAAATNTAGAACTTGGAAATATAAAAAAAGGGGTGTGTTGTTGATGTTGTTTGGATTAATGGTAGGCATCAGACTAAATATAGAACTTTGAAATATGAAAAGGGGGATGTCCTTGACTATGTTTGGATTGATGGTAGGCATCAGACTAAATATAGAACTTTGAAATTTAAAAAAAAGGGGGGGTTGTCCTTGACAATGTTTGGATTGATGGTAGGCATCAGACTAAATATAGAACTTTGAAATGTAAAAAAAGGGGGTGTCCTTGAATATGTTTGGATTAATGGTAGGCATCATACTAAATATAGAACTTTGAAATGTAAAAAAAAGAGGGGGGTGTCCTTGACTATCTTTGGATTGATGGTAGGCATCAGACTAAATGTAGAACTTTGAAATGTAAGAAAGGGCTGTTCTTGACTATGTTTGGATTAATGGTAGGCTTCAGACCAGATATAGAACTTTAAGATATAACAGCATAGAGAAACTGAGAGCAAAGCTCACAAAAACATACACCTTGCTCACACATTTGATTCCAAATGTAAATAAAATCACCCCCCAAAATAAATCTAGTCAAATCAAATGTTCAAATAGCTAGTGCACAATGGCAATATGTACTGAACATTCTGTGAAAGTTTCATTGAATTTCACCAAGTTGTCACCACAAAGTATGTACCCTATGGCCTACTGAATAAGGAACGGACAGACTAACGGAGGGATGGACAAACGGTCACCATGATATGGGGTATAAAAAGGGGGGTGTCCTTGACTATGTTTGGGTTTTAAAGTAAGGTCTACTTTTGATGACTAATTCAAGTATGAACTATAAGGTCTAAGTTTTCCAAAGGAGACCCTGTCCTAGTTAGGCTAATCCTTCCAACAGTAGGACACTAACCTTAACCTATAACTTATTAACCTAACCCTAACCAAAGCCTACTGTGGTATATGGGAAATATCCCTCCACCAAAAAGTTGTGGATCCCCAAAACCAACTATGAAAAATGGAATCACACATGAATTGCCCAGTAGTCATTTTTCAAACCAAGGATATCTGGACATCTCAAAACATCAGATTTGCATGTACGACAACTTTAGATAGAATTAAGCAGGAGTTTGTACTCGGGTGGTTCTGTTCCGTCTTTTAGAAGATTTCTGATATTGACAGTCCAGAATTGTCTTTTACAATTCTTTAATTATATAACAATATTTTGCTTCGGTATGGCCGTTTCCGCTTAGTTTGTGCGGTCATCAAAACTATCTAAGCTCTTACCACCTTTATTATTATATTAAATGCAATTACATGTCACTTATATTACTGTGAAAAGTTTCAGACTTGCTTGTTAACATTCCATCAATAATGTTGAATTTGTGATATATTCAGATGACCAGATGTTTTGATGTAATTATAAATAGACAGAAAAACAAATTGGTTTTATAATGATAGTAAACATAGGTATGAGTAATGAAAGATATATGTCTGAAAACACCCCCAAAACTTCTCTACAAATTAAACTACTGATTGGAAATTTTAAAGATACATTGAACAGATATGAAACCAATAAATAAAAGTTTAGAATGTTGTTCATTCACAACATGAATATATAAACTAGTTTTGATTCAATGAATTTAAAATTTTTGAAAAAATACCAACCTCTAAAAATAGAAGATTGTTTACAAAAAAACGAGTTTTGTGTCAAACTACATGTAACTGTGTTAAGCACAAAAATCAGCAGTACAGCAAGCTTATCCATGACATGCTATATCATTATGAAGGTTGTGGTCAAACTATTCTGCGGCTATGATGAATTTGAGCATTGTGAAAGTCTTGGTCCTACTGTTGCTGTAGCTAGGATAAAAATATGACCATTATCACCCATATTGAGCTGAGTTCTTGGCGAACAGTTTACGTAAGAAGAGTTCGCGTATAATTGGTTTAGTCCGGTTGGATAAGGTTTAGCCCGGTTGAGAAAAATGTAAACAAATTTCCTATTTTAAGTAACATTGGATAATGTTTTGTCCCGGTTCAGGATAATGTTTAGGTACAGTTTTTGTTATTTGAACATTATCTGTACCTAAATGTTACCCAGCTTAATAGGGGTGATAATGAAGGTCTTGATCATAATATTGTCTTGGTTGTGATTTAGCATTATCATTTTGAAGGTCATGGTCATAATATTGTCTTGGTCATGATTTAGCATTTTCATTTAGAAGGTCATGGTCACAATATTGTCTTGGCCGTGATTTAGCATTATTATTTTGAAGGTCATGGTCATACTGACAGGGATGCAAATTTCCAGGGGCCCAGTAGCCCAAGGCCCCTAAAAATTGACCTGGGCTACTAAAATTTTAAAACCAGTAGCCCAGGTTGCTACTGAAATATCCTGCAAATTCGGTTAACAATACAGTACTGGGCTAGTAAATTTTTGGCTGGGCTACTGAATTCTGTTTGCTAGGGGCCCAGCTGGCTACCTCGCCAATATTTCCAATGTTCATCCCTGTACTGTTCCATCATTATAAAAAATATAACCATTTAAAGGTCATTGTCATACTGTTTGCTGTAGGCATAATAAATACGACCATTGTGAAGGTCATGTTCATAATATTGTCTTGGTGGGGATTTAACATCATCATTTAGAAGGTCATGGTCATGCTGGTTCATGGTTTGATGAATATGACCATTATGAAGGTCATGGTCATAATATTGTCTTGGGCAGGATTTAACATCATCATTTTGAAGGTCATTGTCATACTGGTCCATGGTTATGACAAATGTGATAATTATGAAGGTCATGGTTACTTCTAGGTATTGTTTAACTCTAGCACCTTGTATGTATATGATGACCTAGAATTTAATGCATAAAAAGAATATTTTGTTTGGCATGAAGTATTGTGTGCAAAAATAAGTTCATTGTTGAGTTTTTTGGGCTGTATGCACAAAATTTTGACCAGATGGCTCAACTTTATTCTAAATATGTGACATCTTGGCAATACAGTGAAGAAAATTTGGAATTAGCAATTCTGTAGACATCAGTCAACATTATAATAGGCTGTTGTTAATGAGATATAACAAATAGTTTTACATGTGTTTGTTTATATAGCCTCTGTCATCCAATACACAATCATAATTCATTGGAAACTTCAAAGGGTAGACTGTTTGGTTTTCTGTAAAAACTGGAGAATTACTGCAGCAATAGGAAATTGCAGATAATATTAATCTATTCTGGAAGCATATTTGGTTACCAATGTTTTATGTTGGTTTATAGTATTTCCATGGCTTTAGGTATTATTTTGTACTAAAACAAGCAAAGGCATAGGAGCTTATAGGTAGTGCGGTACTAATTAATAGTAACATTTTCAGAAAATTCACTTATTAAAAACAAGAACCCAAAGTGAAGTCATATCAATTGTTGAAGAACTTTATCATGTCATTCCAAGAATAAGTGTGAAATATATTGATGACCAATTCCCTTTCAAGCTATACTGAGTCAAAAAGACCCACTGTGTTAACATTTCAAATTTTACCCCCATTCCTTGAAAATCAGGAAAATATCTAAAAAATTTCTGAAAAATTCACTCTTAGCTAAATTTAGAATTATTTTGTTATTTTAGAAACCCTATTCATTCACCAATCTGGAGATAGTATAAGGCATAAATTTTAACAATATAAACCAATCATATTTAACCTTTGGTCTTCACTGTGAATCTGAATGTAGGGTACACAAAATTTTGAACTGGTTCCCGCAAAGTAATTAGTACCGTGCTACCTATAGGAATGCTCATTGAGTACATATCTAGTGGAAACACTTCCTGGAGCAAGATTACTCATTTCTGAGTTTAATTCAATAAAGTTCATTTGAAT